>JAOWBH010158376.1:0-11514 GCA_028566215.1 Silene coronaria | reverse complement strand
TTTTCAAAAGTTGAGCAAAATAAGGTTTGATCATTTTCCCTATGTTACTCAGACTCGGTTTGAAGGGTCGGACACTGATGGGTACCCAAGTGCCAGACATGGCTATTTTAAGAAAAAATATCAAGTTTTTAGTGTAAAATGAAGTGTTGGAGTGTCATACCAATGCCCCAGCGTCAAGTGTCGGACACGGGTATGCGAACTCATATGAAGTGACGAAGTAACATAGCAGCATTTTCCACACTTATCAGTCATCACAATTCACACAGACACACAGTACATGAGAATATGACATGCATGTCATTTAAATCTCAGGAATGTGACAGTGATTAAACATTGCGGCTAATACAACTGACACTTCCTCAAGATGTGGTCATGGTGTCCGTCAAAATATTTTCAGAGCGATCACAATGCAGCGCTGCAGATTGATTTATTAAACCCGTGATTAAGAATTAACAAATGGACCCTCCAATCAAATCATTATAAAACTAGCCCTTAAAATGCTTTAGACTGAACTCCACAACAGCTGATCAAGCCTTGATTGGTGACATTTCTCAGCGCACTAGTACAGTACAAAAGCATTAGCTACCATATTGTCATTTCACTGACTTTTTACTGCACAGTAATTGTTCATAGTAATTAGCATAGAGTACAAAGAATTACAGCAGTTGTACAGCAAGTAATGCTACTTAGACTCGTTAAGAAATATCTGACAGGGCCTTTCTATAAAATTTTCACATTTTCGGTCTAATATGAAGTGCCCAGGTATCATGCCCATGTCGGAATGTCGAGTGATAGACACGGGTATGCGATTTATATTGCAAGAACAAAGGAAAAACATGGTCAATGCTTGAATATGATTTTAATCATAACATGCCTAATGCTACTGAAAAACAAGCTGATAAGAAATTTTCATAAAAGCAAATGTTAAAAAGTTACAGTCGGTCTTTTTTAAGACGGACATATCCATCTTAAGATTAAAACAGGTCAAATAACACCCAACTAAGATAGATGGGACAAACTTTTTAATAGTTCCTACTCCCTAGGCATTTGGCTTTTGTCCGATATATCTTATTTGACTCGTTTTAAGTTTAAGACGGATATCATTCGTCTTAACAAGATTTTGTGAATGTTAAAACCTTACACATGACAAAAAGCTATGGTGAACTATATAAGTACCTGGAGAAAATCTCTCTGCCAGGACAAGTTCCTCCAAGTAAGGTGAATTTCTCAACATCCGACATAGTCCAGGGATGTGCTTCTCCGTCAAAAGACTTCAAACTCGGATTCGAACCATAATACCTTAATACCATATAAAAATGACTCGGGGTATTAAAATTGTTATACGGGTTTAAAATAGACACATTTAAAAGCCCTAAAATTACTTTAAAAGTCGTGTTGGAAATACACAAAATAAGTTGTACACTCTATTCTATGTTATTTTGAGAAAAATCCGAGCATCCGATATTCATTATAGGATATAATGGGCCTATAAACAAGGATTCAACAAAAATTCTTTCGGGTTCAAGGATGGTTAGAAATAGCCGATTTTGAAGGTTATTATCCACGGTTTACGGGTCCCGAGATAAGAAGTCTCAAAATTCGCACCATAATACCTGAATATCACATAAAAATGACTCCGGGTGTTAAAATTGGCATACGGGTGTAAAATAGACACATTTAAAAGCCCTAAGATTACTTTAAAGGTCGTGTTGGAAATCCACAAAATAAGTTGTACACTCTATTCTATGTTGTTTTGAGAGAAATTCAAGCATCCGATATTCATTATAAGATATAATAGGCCTATAAAAAAGGATTCAGAAAAAAATCTTTCGTGTTCTAGGATGGTTAGAAATAGCCGATTTTAAAGATTATAATCCACGGTTTCCAGGCCGACAGGGTCCCGGGATAAGAAGTCTCGAGTCCCGGGATAAGAAGTCTCGAAATTCGCACCATAATACCTTAATACCATATAAAAATGACTCCGGATGTTAAAATTGGCATACGAGTTTAAAATAGCCACATTTAAAGGCCCTAAGATTAATTTAAAGCTCGTGTTGGAAATACACAAAATAAGTAGTATACTCTATTCCATGTTGTTTTGAGAGAAATCTGAGCATCCGATATTCATCATAAGATATAATGGTCCTATAAACAAGGATTCATCAAAAAATCTTTCGAGTTCTAGGATGACCAAAAATAGCGGATTTTAAAGGTTATTATCCACGGTTTGAAGGCCGAGAGGGTCCCGAGATAAGAAGTCTCGAAATTCGCACCATAATACCTTAATAACATATAAAAATGACTCTCGGTGTTAAAATTGTCAAACGGGTTTAAAATAGACACATTTAAAGGCCCAAAGATTATTTAGGTCATGTTTGAAATACATAAAATTCGTTGTAAACAGTATTCTATTTTGTTTTGAGAGAAATTCGAGCATACGATATTCATTATAGGATATAATGGGCCTATAAACAGGGATTTAGCAAAAAATCTTTCGGGTTCTTGAATGGCCAGAAAAAACAGATTTTGAAGGTTATTATCCACAGTTTTCAAGCCGACAAGTCTCGGGATAAGAAGTCTCAAAATTCGCACCATAATACCTTAATACCATATAAAAATGACTTAAGGTGTTAAAATTGACATATGGATTTAAAATAGAGATATTTAAAAGTCCTAAGATTACTTTAAAGGCCGTGTTGGAAATACGCAAAGTAAGTTGTAAACTATTTTCTATTTTATTTTGAGAGAAATCCGTGCATCACAATATGAGATTTCTCGGGCTTGAAGAGGGAATGGTGACGCAAAGGGCACAATGGAGGGAAATGATACATTTGGATTTTTAGTTGTTGCCTTTATTTGAAATATTTAGTGTTTTTATTCATTTTGTCAAATTCATTTGTCCGTTTCGGGTTTATTACACGTTTTTACCAAAAACTTTCTTTATAATAATATTTGGTTTACCTTCTAGGCCATTAAGTTTCACTTCGATTTTTAAAATTGTTTTTAATCTATTCACGATTTAAATTCTAAGTTTTTATGAAAGAAATCCGGGCTTTGATTTAAAACCTATAAGTTTATCTTGTCTATGGTATTATGGTTCGCTCCCCATTTGTTTCTACTTATATTATTTTCTGGTTTTTTGAGGTGTGCTCCATGAACGGTTCTAAAGGATGATTCATGTCAGCCGACCCTAAATCATTTTGGGATTAAGGCTATGATGTTGTTCTTCTTGTTGTTGTAGAAATCCGTGTAGAAATCAGATACTCATCATAGGATATAGTGGTCCTATAAACAAGGATTCATCAAAAAATCATTTGACTTCTAGAATGAAAAAAAAGAGCCGATTTTGCAGGTTAATCCATGGTATGCAGGCCGAAAGGGTCTCGGAATAAGAAATCTCGAAATTTGCACCATACTACCATATAAAAATGACGACTCCGGGTGATAAAATTGGCATACGGGTTTAAAATACACATTTAAAGGCCCTAAGATTATTTTAAAGGTCGTGTTGGAATACACAAAATAAGTTGCTTGTATACTATATTCAATGTTGTTTTGAGAGAAATCCGAGCATCCGATATTTATTATAGGATATAATGGGCCAATAAATAAAGATTCAGCAAAAAATCATTCGGACTCTGGCCAGAAATAGCCGATTTTGAAGGTTATCTACGGTACTCCCGGGATAAGCAGTCTTGAAATTCGCACCATAAAACTTTAATACCATATAAAAGATGACTTAGGTTGTTAAAATTGGCATATGAGTTTAAAATAGACACATTTAAGTTGTATACTCTCATGAGTTACTAGTCTCGGGATATGAGTTTAAAAATACTTTCTCCCCGTGCACCATGTGGATTGTGTGCAGGGGGAGAAAGTATTTCACAGTAGTGATATGATATCTCAATCTTAAACCAAATGACATCTTAAATATTGGCAGAGTTAAAATATGAAGAATTAAAAATGTATTGAGTATAGTATAGTGTAGGCCTTACAAAATACAGAGTAGGTCTTCATTACGACATGCATATCCGGTTTAAGATTAAAACTGATCAAATAAAGCTCCATTAGCATAGATGGGACAAACTTTGTGTTACTTTCCAGACATTCCACTTTTATCTTATCTATCTTATTTGACCCGTGAAGTATAAAACAAATATGTCCGTCTTAAACAGATAGGTATACAATACAAATACAAATACAACACTTCGAAAGTGCTATTTATCAGGGCATCTTCCTAAGGATCTAAATATTCTGATATTATTGAATCATTAGTTGAATTTAGACCATCAGTAGCAGATAATTAATTGATATACTTAGTTGGTTATTGTTGACTTGTTTACGATCTGCGAAAAGCATGTAACAGCACTTAATAGGAAGGAAAATGAGTTAGCGCCACCGGGTGGCGCCCAATCTCGGCGCCACCCTCTCACATGCATCCCTTATTATTGGGTCCCCACTTAATAATAATGGATACACCCATTATTATTGGGATCCCCTCTTATTACATGTGAGAGGGTGATGCCGAGATTGAGCGCCACCCGGTGGCGCCATATCATAATCCAGAACTCATGTTTCATTTTTCCTCTTTGCACTTTTCTACATTTATTTTTTAATTCCCTAGAAACACATACGTCGAAGCATGTAATAGCACTTACCAACAAGAATTTGTGCCTTTTTGGAGGGAAAGGCCTATTTTTAAAGTCATGTATTAAGAGTGATATCGACTCTTAAATTTTAAGAGTGACTTGCTTAACAGAGCCGAACTGAAATCCGGGAAAAAAAAAACTACTATTTGTTGACTTAAGTCAGAATTAAGCGACTCAAAAAGACGATTTAAAACAAAAACCTTGATACTTATAACTGACATAAACCCGTAACGACCTGAGTTCGGCTTCAGTCCGTAATCAATCATATATGTCTCACAATTTTTACATGCGAGACGCCCTCATAGGAGACTAAGTGTTCACGCGACACTAGCTACCTGCCTACTTTAGAGTTAAAAAAAATGCACAAACTGATCAAAGAAAGAGCATCTACATAAAAAAAAAAAATTAATAATAATCTGTAAGGGAGGAAGAAATTTAAGGAATATACCTCCCATTATGCTGATGAACCCACCGTAATTGGAATCATGGAAACCCGTTGAAGACCTGTAAGGTTGCAACACAAAAACAAACTAAGACTACTAGTCTACTACTTCCTCCGTCCAAATTATTTGTTTAACTTTGATAATGCCAAAAGTTTTGTCTCTATTAGCACCATGTGGTAATATTTACCCGTTTTAAGATTTAAGACGGATACTCTGTCTTAAGCAAGACTTACTGCTTAACTTCAGCACATGATTGAACAAGTTGCATTATAATGGAGAAAAACAGTGTGCACTGAAATAATTACAGGAAGCAAGTTGCAGGTTGCAAAAGAGGGACAATAATCACTTGATTAAAAGAATGCAGAGACAATATTAAGTGTGTAAATAAAAACCCAGACAATGATCATATAAAAATAGTACTCCGTACAGAAAATGTATGTTCAATGATTTGATCTTCGTATATCTCTACAAAGTTGAACACAAATAATATTGAAGAGAATCTAAAGTCAAATACCATAAACAAACTCGTGATTTTCACGGGGAATATAACTAGTTGATTAGATTACAAAAGAGAGGGAAGAAAACTCTTGGATTGCAAAGGGAAAGCAGAGTGCCAAGAGGATATATTATTTTGTATCACTAGGCCGGATGTCAACGGAGGGTATATGTCGGAGCTTGGCCCAGTCCTCTCCATCAGGATTTTGAAATCTTTCAGTTACAAACGGACAACCCCTCACCTCCAACAGCTGCAAGGAGGTAAGGTCCCGCAATATGCCAACATTTAATTGCAGTTTCTCACAGCATATAATGCGCAGGGATCGTAGAGAAGACAAGTTACTTATCCCTTCGGGGAGTGATGTAAGATGCCATAGCTGGTGAATTGTTAAGTTTTCAAGGCAAGTTAAATGTCTGATTCCTTTAGGGATGGTTTGCATTGTCAACTCTAATAATTCCAGGGACCGGAGTCTTCCCCCAATGGATCTCCATGGCATCCCATCATCATCATTGTCGTAGTCACCATCTTCTTCTTTTGATGAAACAGAGAATGTCAACTTAGGGAGAAACTGTAATCGGAGTGAATCCAATGCTGTTAGATGCTCCCACCCTACTCCTTCAAGAGACCTCAACTTATTACATCCCTGAACTGTAAGGCTCCGTAGGGAACGACAGCCTTTGAATGTCTCCGTAAGTTGTGACATACTCTCTATGTCAGCATTTCCAGCTATAAGAATGCTAGTTAAACCTCCTGTGGTCAGCACTTTCAGGTAATCAAGGTTGTCTACTTCCACCTCCCTTAAATTGACTGAATCGTTCTCCTGACCCAAACTCGTGAACCATAATTCTTTGTTCACAGCATACAATTTCAGCCTTTCTAGGCTTGCACAAGCAGGAAATGATGTCAGTTTTCTACACATAGTGATGTCCAACTTGGAGAGCCGAGAAAAGCAAGGCTGTACATGATTGTTGCAGTCTATATCTTCCCCTCTCCACCATCCTTTCAACTCACTCACAAATGAAACTTTAAGTTCCTCAAGGGAAGGAAAAAACACATCTCTACTACTGTCATGGGTTGAATCCTCTATGTACTCCAATTTATTCAATAAATCTAGTGACAGTGACTTGAGATAGGGTAGTTTGCTAAAGGACGGCAAATGCAACAAGTTGGGATAATTGAAAAGATCAATATGGATAAGATTCGGAAGAAAGGTGGCCCAATTACCTACTTTTCCAGCTCCACACCAACTAGATGGAAGTGTAGCTCCTTTGTAAACTGACAAATTGAGTCTCTTTAAAGAAGGAGGTGGCGCGAGTTTTTCTAGCAGAGTTTCATGATTTCCATTAGCTTGCATCCATATCTCTAATGCCTCAAGATGGTTCATGCTTCTCAAATATCCTCCCCTGACTTCCACGCTACCCATGAATTTATGATCGAGTATAATTTCAAAGCTTCCTCTTAGATTCTTCAATGCTAGAAAATTTTCTAGCTCCTCAATGGAACTTTCTTCACTCATAACAAACCAGGTAAGAACACATAGGGAACTCAGTTTGTCTAGACCTAAAGGCATGTGTCGCAAGTCATAACAGTAAGATATATCCAAGTGCCTCAAATTTGCCAATTTGGTGAAACCCTTTGGCAACTCTTGCAAACCTTCACACCTCTTTAGATTTAAGGTTTGCAGATTATATAGTTTTGTAAAAGAATCAGGAAGCACCAGTAGACGCTTATTGTCAGATAGATCAAGATACCTTAAATGCAATAGTTTACCTATTGAATTTGGTAAAGTCTGGATATCTAGATCATGCAAATCTAATGTCCTAAGAAACTTCCAATTTTCTACCAGTTCAACTACCTGAAAGTTGATATCAAACCCATCTCGAACATAAGAGCGGATCTTACACTTAGAGAAAACACTTCCTTTACATTTACTTCCTATGTGAAATAAGTGACGAGCTTCATCTCCAAAATCGGTTTCAATAGAACTAACTGCCACAACATCCTTTCCTGCTACCTTTTGAGCAACATTGTGCATCAAGTCATGGATTTTAAATGATTTAACCACTCCAATTTTATTCTTTTCAACATCTTGAAAAAAACATCTTCGTAGCAAGATTGAAATATACTCCTCCCCCGCATCTTCCAGGCTCTGACCCACATCCAACGGAAGTATGTATCCTTGTGCCATCCAAAGCCTAATCAAGCTTTTCTTGTTTATTCTGAAATCTTTGGGAAATAGAGCGCAATAGGTAAAGCAAGTCTTCAATGGCGATTCAAGGTTATCATAGCTAAGTTTCAGTATGGACATAATCTTATTATCTCCATCTTTAAGCTTGGCTAATCCGCATTCCTGAAATAATCTCCATTTACTTTCATCCTGACCATATAAAAGAGTTCCCACAACTCTGATAGCGAGAGGAACATTAGAGCATTGTTCAACAATCTTCTTCCCAAGTGTATTTAATTCGGCATAGTTCACATCTTGTCTATGTTTTTCTCCAAATGCTGTCATCTCAAATAAATGCCATGAATTTTCAGGAGACAATCCTTTTAGCTCATATTTATGTTTATCATCAACCACCATTGCAGTCCTTTCGGAACGTGTGGTTACTAAAACCCTACTTCCTCCTCCACCACTCATTAAGAATTTTTTAAAACTAAGCCACTTCTCAAGATCTTCATTCCATACATCGTCAAGAACTATCAAGTACTTCTTCCCTCCAAGAAAACCTAGAAGTTTCCTATGTACCAAATCCATCGTTAAACCATCAAGTTTGTTATCAGAAGCTGACACTAAAATTTTTGCAAGAATTTTTTTAACTTTAAATTCTTCTGCATTTTCATCAGACACACATGTCCATAACCTCAAGGGAAACTCAGCTTTAACTCTATCATCATTAAACACAAGTTGGGCAAGCGTGGTTTTCCCCAACCCACCAACTCCCATTATAGAGAGGAAAGACACCTTATCTAGCGAACTAGAATCTAAAAGCATATGGACAACCTTATTAAGATCGCCTTCTCTCCCAACAATAACCTCATCCGAATACACATAAGAACAAGTGTCCTCCCTTCTCTCCCTAATAGGTTGCGAGTCAACACTGAACCCAAATCTTTTATGATTACTAGCAATACCATCAAGTTTTTTCCTAATTTTCTTAACCTCTCGGTACATAGAAATCACGACACTAGAAGTATTTATCGTAGACGAAAAGAATCCGCATACCTTTTCAGAGAGTTTAGCATCCTTGTTGTGCTGCTTAAGTTCAGCTCTAGTACGAACCTCATCAAACAAATCATCAGCATCATAAACTGCATCCTGGAGCTTTTGTATATAGTGTTGAGCTTCGTGGGAGAGTTGTCCCTTAGACTCGGCGTCAAAGAGGACTTTCCTGATGGTGATGATGGTCTCTTTGAGGTGATCAAGCTCAGATTCATAGCCCCTTAATGAGCGAATCTGTCTGATGGCCTTAGAACCCACCATTTCAATCAGTTTTTCTGCAAGATTAATCCCAATTTCAGCCATTGTTATTCTAAGTAATGAAGGTTGTGATTGTGTGCAGGGGGAGAATTGGAGAAAGGAGTAATAATGTATTTCACAGTAGTGAATTGATATCTCAATCTTAACCCAAATGACATCTTAAATAATGGCTGAGTTAAGATATGAAGAATTAAAAATGCATGAGTACAGTACAGTGTAGGCCTTATAAAATACAGAGTAGGTCTTCATTACGACATGCATATCCGGTTTAAGATTAAAACTGATCAAATAAAGCTCCATTAGCATAGACCGGACAAACTTTGTGTTACTTTCCAGACAATCCACTTTTATCTTATCTATCTTATTTGACCCGTTTTAGGTATAAAACAGATATGTCCGTCTTAAACAGATAGGTAGACAATACAAATACCAACACTTCAAAAGTGCTATTTTTCAGGGCATCTTCCTAAGGATCTAAATATTCTGATATTATTGAATTATAAAATCATTGAGTGAATTCAGACCATCAGTAGCAGATACAATTAATTGATACTTTGTTGGTTATTGTTGACTTGTTTACGATCTGCGAAAAGCATGTAACAGCACTTATCAGGAGCTCAAGTTTCATTTTTTCTCTTTGCACTTTTCACTTTTCCTGCATTTATTTTTAATTTCCTAGAAACACGTACATCGAAACAGATCAGAAAAACCATGAGGTACGGAAATCTACGTTATTTCAATACTTCATATGAGCTCAGTTGCCATTGTCTGACACTCTACCCTTCATTTTAGACCAAAAACTTATCAATTTTTCATAAAATAACCAAGTCCGACACTTGGGTATGCATCCATGTCCGACACTCCACCCTTCATTCTAGACCAAAAAGGCAAAAACTTTTCAATTTTTTATAAAATAACCAAGTCCGACACTTGGATATACACCCGTGTCTGACCCTTCAAATTGAATCAAATCGGACTAACATAGGCAACAACTACAAGAATCTTCTTGGTACAACTAGCATACTAAGCACATTCATTAAGTACCGCCACGAACGCGTTTCTGAAGCATTTTACACATAGAAAACTTCAAAAAAAATCACAGATAAACCAAATTATTCCTCTAAGAGTTTAATTTAATAGCTCCTATGGAGTAGTATATTTCTTCAAAAGGTATCGAACAATTAGATAGCGAGTTCATCTTGTCTAAGACCATCTTAACATTAAAATTAATCCAAAGTATAGAATGAAAAAAAGTCAAGGTACCGAATAATTAGATAGCGAGTTCATCTTGTTTAAGACCGTCTTAACATTAAACTAATCACAATAAAGTATAGAATTAAAAAAAGTTGCCGTAAGGTATCGAACAATTAGATAGCAAGTTCATCTTGTCTAAGACCGTCTTAATATTAATCACATTAAAGTATAGAATCAAAAAAATTAGTCGCCGTAATACGATCTTATTCTATAATTTGTGAAAAATGGGAACAATTACAACTAAGCAAATAAATTAATTAACAATGTATATAATTAGTAATTGAATCAATCAACATGAATTAATAGAAGAATTGGGGAAAAAAATACCTTTTGATCAATTTGTCGCAACAATTTGAGCTGGAATCATATCCATCATCGTTAATTACTGTTCTTGCTGATTTCCCAATTTGTAAATTAAAGAATCTGTATTTTTTATGACCCGATTAGGGTATAATCGAGCTAATCTGAGCTCGAGCTTGGATGGGCTTGCGGTCGAATCGGAACCTTAAGTGTGAGTTTGAACTCGGCTTGGAGCTCGTCGAGCTTAAAAGAGTTGAAGCTCGAATCGAGCTCGGTTTGTTGTTATGTTCTTTTTATTTACTCGTCTTTAAACATGACCAAAATAATTTTTTTTTTAAAAAAATTTACTCACATAAAGGATACAAATGAGCGAATTTTTATTCTTTTTCTTGGATAGGTTAAAGCGCCCAACTCATAATTGGCGAATTCACGTCAATAATTGCAGACAACGTCGAATATCATCCACTATTTAGTACAATAATATCTTTAATGCCTCACACTCAAATAATGGGAAAAATAGGAGATACGATCATTATTAATAACATGATTTAGATTTGGAACGAATAAGGACAAGTAAGTGTGAAAAAAAAAGAATTTTCTTCTGATGTAAGTGTGAAAGAACTTTAAACATAATATCACGCTCCAACATTCAATTTGAATGATTTTCTTTCCAAATCACTTATCTCGGTGAGAACGCACATCGTGACAACGGCAAGTTAGTGAGTATTTAATACGTAGTACTTATAATATATTTCATGTGGATTATAAGAATGGGCCTAGGGGTTGCGGGCTGGGCCGGGCCAGAGGGCGACTAGGCTGGGAGAGTGGAGCTCGGGCACGACACTAAATCCAAATCGAGTTGGGCGGGCCAGTGCTAGGTTGGGTTGGTAC
>JAOWBH010158365.1:0-11514 GCA_028566215.1 Silene coronaria | reverse complement strand
TGTAAACCATAAGAGAGAACATAAGAAACTCTTGAAGCAAAGGTTGCTTTAAGTTTGAGTGCAACTCGAGTGAGTTGACGAGTTATTTAATTGTAATCGTTTAGTTGTTTGAGTAAATTTCTAAACAATCAATAAAATAACGGTTGGACGTAGGTCTCGGATTAGAGGCTGAACCAATTTTTAAAATATCGTATTGTTTGTTTATTTACTTTTACATTCTAGTTCTTGTCCAACTTGTCACTCAAACTCGTGCATCAGACCTATGCAACAGTCTTCTTTACTGTGACATCATACTGTGGTACCTCTTGTGAACTTACAATTCATTAAGTTTCTCAAGCTTCCGCTCTTATGTTGTGATACTTGCATTATCAAATAATCAAGTCAAATAAATTTCAAAAAGGTACACATAATTCCCCCCCTCCCCCTCTTAGGTGTTAATCGTTCCTAACTCATCAAACAGTCTTCACACCCCTTCTCCGTGCTTCATCCACACCATGATAAATAGCAACTGCTTCCGCGAACTTTGGCTCCATATCTCCCTCCTCTTGTATCGTAGTATCCCAATCAATAGCACCCGTACTTCCCCTACACACCACACCACACCCCACACCTTTATTCGTCATAAAGCCAGCGTCCACATTTACCTTCCAGTCCCTCGCATCCGGACTTCCCCACTCCTGACTCCGTCCAGTATCACCACCCTCCTGTTCACCGTGGCGAGCCACGTCCCGAGTCCCCCATTCTGTCTCTCGTCCAATTGATTTTTCGAGATCAACGCAACACTCCTCATTTCCACCATCATGTCTCTAGCTCTCTTAACCACCCAATATGCGCGTCGTTCCCCATCTTCAAAAACTGCTTTGTTACGCCTTTCCCAAATAGCCTAGCACCCAACCATGCACGCCATTCGCTTTCCCCCATCGAGCTCCTTAAACATCATCTCATCCCACTCCCTCACTTCTCGGACTCTCTCCTCCCTTCTCACCTCTATCTCCAACCCATCCCACACCACCCCAACCCATCCACAGTCTCGAATCACATGGAGACAAGTCTCCTCACAATCTCGACACCACAGGCAAAAAATATTAGTCAATTTCGATCGGGCTGCAATATTTCTATTGGTAGCTAAAGCATTGTTACAAAACTGCCAAAAGAAAATTTTAATATGAGGCAATACCGGTACACTCCACACCATATTCCACAGTGCTTTCTCACGGTCATACGACGATTATCCTTCCTCAAGATAGTCTTCTTCAGCCAACCTGTGATATGAAAATTTAACAGAGTAATCGCCATCCTTCTCCAGATCCCAGCACTACTTCTTAGTAATATTACTAGAGGCACAAATCCGAATATTCTAAATTCTATCAGCCTTAAAAGGAAGGAATAACTCGCAAACCCTATGACGATCCCACACACTACCATCATCAACTAGTAATTCCGCCACCCTCATCGGCTCATGCGCCTGACCCCTAACTGTGACCACCCGTCGAGATTGAGTATGTGGTATCCATGGATCCAGCTAAACCCGCGTCGTCATTCCGTCACCAACCCGCCTCCGGTTACTCTTCTCAAGAACTCCTCATGCTTCCCACATTTCCCTCCAAGTATAGCTAGGGCAAGATCACTCAGCCTCCAAAAACGACCCCGCTGGAAAATATTTCCCTCTCAAAACACGCACCATAAGACAATCAGGAGTAGTTACCATTCGCCAGGCTTGTTTTCCTAGGAGAGCGCGATTAGATTTCTCAAAATCCCGAAACCTCATCCCCCCTCTACTCTTTGGTCGACACATCTTAGACCATGACACCCACGAAATTTTCCTCTTCCCATTCTCCCCACCCCACCAGAACCGCGAGACAAGGGAACACAATTCATTACAAAAATTAGCCGATAACCTAAAGACACTCATAACATGGGTAGGAATAGATTGACCAATAGCCTTTATCAAAACTTCCTTACCCCCTTTAAAGAGCAGCATACCCCGCCATTCTTGCAATTTCTTGCTAATTTTGTCTCGGACAATTTTAGTTATAGGCATCTTCGACATACCTATTACTGTAGGAAGCTCCAAGTACTTCTCCTGCTCCGCTACCATTCGCACGTGCAACACTCCAAGGACACCCTACCGTCTTGCCAACGTAGTTCCTTTACTAAAAGACATCGTTGTTTTCTCCAGACTCACTAACTGCCCCGACGCCTCCTCATACCGCTTCAAAATATCTTTTACACACCGTTAATAGCAAAATACTTTTGGTTTGTACTACTTTGATTAACAAAATACGATTTTAAAGTTAACTATTTATTAGGAATAACTAGTTTAAAACTCGTGCACGTGCAAAGTTGCATGGGGGTATAAAATAGATATTTTACTTTCTCTATTATAAAATTACGTGGTTCTGACTTCTGACATTGTGAAAGATTTTCAGAAATGTATAATACTTTATTTTGATGTCACCAATTCTTGTTTCAGACCACGGTATCCGTCTTATTAATAAGACGAATACCTTATTCTCTCACAAAATACGCATTTAGGGTGAGTGGAGAAGCACATGAGGGGTCCCACCTTTGTCCCCTCTATCCATTTTCTCTCACAAACGACCCGTCTTAAAATCTGACCCGTCTTAAGCAAGACTTACTCTTTTGATGTATATTACACTAATATGACTATTATTTGTCTTTTCGGGTTACTTCACGTCATTTTGAATCAGGTCAATTATGGGTCGAGTCTTTTCGAGTTGGATTATCTCGAGTGGAGTCAACATTAGATCAATCATTATTTGGGTCGGATCAATTCGAATTTCGAGTCATACTCAAATCAAGCAAGTTGTCACTTTTGGGTCTCAGTCATCCTTATCGGATCCGATCAGATTTAAGGTAAAATGTCTTTAGACTCCTAATCATAAGCCAAAAATGAGAATCAGTTGATGGGCGTTACTTTCCACTTTTCCAACCATTAACAGCAGTATATCCTGTGACATTGAATACAGTATATCAACAGTTGCTTCTATATTTCAACAGTTATGAAATAACAAACTCAAGGAATACCTTGAAGAGTTGGCAATGAAAGATGTCCTCTTCTTTCTCCCAAACTTTCAAATTCCCCTGACTCACTAGTTGTTCACCTGCTCCTTTCTTACCTACTCCTCTTCTCTTCTCTTTCTTTATTTATACTTCAAACCACCTGGACAAAAAAAAACTAAAAAAAGCATCATCATTACAATATCATATCATTTCACCGCTTTCGAGTTCGTTTTAAATCGAACTAGGTAAGACTGCGTACACCTGACTCGTCTCCAATTCCAAGATTCAAACTTTGAGTCTGGTTTTCACTCAAGTTGCAGTCTTTTTTTAATAGCATTATTTAATGCACCTCTGAAAACAAACCCATTATCACCTAATCTTATAAATTCCGTCATTCGAGGTTACTAACACTCGACTAATAAGGGTAAGGCTGCCCACATTCGACTTAACACATTAAAGTCGCAATCTTTTTGTATTGTATTGTATTGGGTCAATTTGAAAGATGCCTTTAGGGAGGTTTAATGTGAGGAATGAGTATAGTTTGGGAAGGAAGAAGTTGTACAAAAATGGGGTTGAGTCTGAAGATTCCAAAGTTATTTTTGATGGTGTTGCTGTTGCTGGTCTTGTTGGCCTTCTTCGCCAATTAGGTGATCTTTCACAGTATGTTCTTCTTCTTCTTCTATCTCTTTATTTCTCACTTTCTTGTTTTTTGTTTTAGTTGATCTCTCTTAAGACGGACATATCCTAATACTCAAATGTGTCCCATCTATATTATTTGACCCGTTTAGTCTTTCTTGCCTGTATTTGAATTGGGTTTTTCTGGGGTTTTCATATTGTCTTAAGTGGGTCTATTAACCTATGTTACTCCGACTCGGCTGCATGCAACTGTTGGACACAACTCGGAGTTGAGTGTAAGATACGGTTATATTGTTCAAAGTTTTCACCTTTTTGGTAAAATGAAGTGTTGTGTCATGTCGGAGTGCTGGACACGCGACATGCGACAAAAGTGAAGTGGTGGAGTAACATTGCTATTAACCTCGGAGTATTGTGTTTTTCTTCTTTCAATTAGATTTCTTATATATGTGTTCCTGTAAGCCAAGGATTGAAAATAATGTTCAAATTACTGGAATACTTGATTTTGGTTCTCAGCATGATGATTCAGGAATTTATTTGAAGTTAGTTTTTTTGGAAGGAAATTAATGATTCGGGTTTATATGCCATTGTGTAGTTATTGCTTTTGGCATTTTTCTTCATTGGTGAGGTGTGGTTGGTAAGGTGATTGGGGGTTTGTTAGAGTTCATGTAGAAGCATTAATAGTTGCAATCATGGCTATGTAATTCAATGCTGCATGTGAGGGTGCTCAAGCTTGGTGGTCCTCTACGTTATAGGGTTTATCGAAATAGTGCTTTCGTGGGGTCGATAGCAGTTTTCAGCTAAAGACCAACTAGTACCTTGGGTGTTATTTTTGGAAGTGAGGAAAAGGACAGTTCTGTGATTGTGAACTGTGATCAGAATTGTAGAATTGTTTCTGTTGTGAGGTCAGTAGTATCATACGGTCTTATTAGAATGCTGTCAAACACTACCAATCAGAGGTTTGCAGACGGTGCTGTTGTGTGGAAAGGTACCAAGCTTTAGTGACGAGTGGTGACCATCTCTTTGACCACTGGTGGAAATAATATTGTAGTTTGCTTGAGCTTGGAGCATCAGTTTCTTTGCCTCGTCTGCTCGAAATAAACAACTTTCCGTCTTCAGTTGTTTATGAATTAGGGAATCATGATGAAATTAAGGGTATACTGGTTGTTCAGTGGAATTCATACGCAAGTCATTGAGTCGAGCAACTTTTTTGGTGCAGTTTTTCATTTTTTGTGTGCTGGTGGCCTGGGAAAGGAGATACAAGGCTAGTACAATGCTAGTACCACGACACTCAAACCTACGACCTATTCTCCATAGGACCTCTGTCTCAACAACTAGGCAAATACCTCATTAGTAGCAAAGTTCTTCATGTTTGTAGGTTTCATGTTTCAGTGTATTTTTAGTTAGCATCCACCAATTGACTTCGATCTGATTAGTTCTTACAAAATTGAGGGTTTATTCCAGAAATGAGGTGTGTACCTCATCGCATTCATCTGGTTGCTATTCCTGTGCTTCGTTATGCAGGAGACCGCTTCAACTAAAAAGCTTTCATATTTTGATTCTCATTCTGTCAATCTATTGTCATAATGGGAAATGCTATGTGGCTTCTCTCTTTCTTGCAATACTAATACATTGCACTGCTCCTAGTATCTTGCTTCTTGTATAGAATTGTAGCAACAGGACAATTTACTTTTTTAATACTATGTTGGACTTCTGCCTACATTGTGTATTCAAATATAGTAGTAGTAACTTTTTCCTGCAACCATGTGTTTGTACTTGTAGATTTGCAGCCGAGATATTCCATGGCTTGCAAGAGCAGGTGGTTTCTACTGCTTCAAGAAGTCGTAAGTTGGTCTCTCGAATCCAACATATTGAAGCCATTTTGCCTTCCCTTGAAAAGGCCATGTTGTCTCAAACAAGCCACATACATTTTGCTTATACACCTGGTATGTTTATCTCATGCTGTTCTAAGTTAATGGTGGCCTTCTACGTGTGTGTAATGGTTGAGTATAATATGGGCATGTATAGAAAAGAGTGAATATATTATTTATTATTTTCAGTAAACTCTACAATGTGGAGTCGATTTCAACTCTACTGGATCCGTAAGTAAAATCACCCTCGCTGACTGATCACATGATTAATTTGAGACGTCTTAGTCACTTTCTATATCGTATCTTAATAGAAGGGACAGCAGAGGGGTGTATTTTTAGTAAACAAATCTGAAATGTGTACAGATGTTCCAGTAGTAGAGTTTGTACTGGCGCCTAACAGTTGATAAATGAGCAACCTTTAAGATTTTCTTTGCTCAAGATCAGCAGTTTTGCAGGCTCCGAATGGCATCGTCGTATTAAAGCTCAGCAAAACCATTTTGTCTACTCTGACCTGCCACATTTTATCATGGACTCATATGAAGAGTGTCGTGAACCTCCTCGACTTCAGTTGCTCGATAGGTAGAGTTAGCTTTTTAAATTGCTGGTAATCCTTGTTTACTTGATGGTATCTTCTTCACACTCAGCCTATTGCATCTAGGTTTGACACAAGTGGGCGCGGGTCGTGTTTAAAACGATATACCGATCCAACATTCTTTAGGAGGGCATCTGCTGGTTCGGAAGCACGTAATAGGGATAAGGCTCGACGAGAAAGGAAGGCTCGGAAAAAGGTCATATTTTGGGAACTGTCTACCTAGTGTTTTACTTTATGGTAGATCTTTAATGGGACTGTTAATATCAAATGATAAGTTCTCTGCTTTTGGCGACAATGTTGAATATATTGCTGTATGCTCTTATTCTTTCGTCGTTATGGCTGTTGGCACGTTCATTTGTCGGTATCTTTGCATTGCTCTGTTTATTTCCAAACATTCAATATACAAGTCATAGATAAGGATCCTGACTTTAAATCTACATTTTTCAGAGGAGGTCACAGCAGCGTAGTAGACAACTCCCGAATTCTGCATCTAATATGGACAATAATAGGAGGTATTAATGTTTTATATTTGGCGTGTTTATATATAAAATAGTGTTTAACAATCATCCACTGTCAAATCGTTGCATTCTTCTGTTTTCTGAGATAAATTATCATGCTTGGTGGTTTCAGAGAGCAGATGATGTCTTCTCAAACAGGCCGGGGAGGGTCTTCGCTATCACATACAGGCTCCACTTTTGATCGGACTTCCAGATCTGATTCCCTTATCTCAAAAGAGGGCCTCGGTTCTGTCGAATCACTTTCTCATCCAAGTATTTCAATACACCCCGACAAAACAAAGAGTAAGGAAGTTTTCTCTAACATAAATAAAAATGTGGAGGAGACCAGTGATGCAGTGACCGGTAAAGGTATTCAAGGTGGCTTGTCAACCGATACTACTGCCTCCCGTTCTTCGGATGTCACGTGGGATGAGAAGCTGGAAATTATGGAGCATATGGGTTTAAATTATGGGATTGAGGATGATGTCCGATTTGGCCCCGAGAAGAACTATTATTTACATGAGCAGGACTTGAAACCTGTTAGTGTCAAAATCATAAATCAAGTGCATGACTTTACTGAACATGAAATCATTTCAAATTCCGGCATTGATCAACAGTCTACAGAAGCTACTATGAATGCGAAGTCAACAGAGCTAACTGGAGTGAACGATCTTCATGATCAGGGCATGAAGCTTGATGAAATCGATTCTTTTGCAGATGACTTGTCTGAAGTGGTAAGCGGTCCAAAATTAAATTCGGATGCTCCTCAAGTAATTTCAGAATCTTTCCCTCAAGTGACGAGATTCACTAAAGGTGTAAACTCTCCTAATCCTTTAGACAGCAAGTGGAGCAAAAGTGTCATTGAGTTGACTAGTGACAATAACAAGGCTGTAGAAACAATTGATGCAAACCATCCTGTTGAAAACCCTAGTGGATTGATTGCTGGTGACAACTTTGTGAGCGATCAATCAAATAGTAAGGTGGGAATAGGTGATGTTCAGTACAGACAGGAGACTATTCTTGACAATACTAAGATGAGATCAGAGATAATCAGTGATGGTCGTGTGGATAATTTTACTGAAGGTGTAAACCATTACGAGAAGATAGACAGTGAAACTGACAACTTTGTTGATGCAAGCAATACAATTGATTCGGAATCTGAAAGTGATGTCGTGACAAATAGGCGAAAAGAAGTAGAATCGACTTCTATATGTAAACTACCCGAAGATGCGTCAACTGACCTGATGGCGAAACATGAATGCCATTCTAAATCCTACAACCGTGGGGACGGGGTTTGTGACGGTGCAGAGAAGCCAATTGCTCCCCTTTCTCTAGTCAATCTGGAGTGTGTAGAAAATGAACTGTCCTCTAAACAGTTAGAATTAGCAACAAGCCAGGAACAGGTTGAGCTACCACCCTTTTAACTGTTTGACTTATTTAGCTTTATTTGTTTACTGACTATTTTCGTGTTTTCATTTCTTTTGTCCTTTGACTATTATACTTGTCATTGACGGTTTTGAAATGATGATTCATGTTAGCGAAACTTAAAACAATTTGGAATTCAAGCTCTGTTGTTGTTGTTGTTGTTGTTGTAGCCTGCGGAAAGTGCCTCATTAGTTTCCAAAGAAACCCAAGGGATAGACGCTGATGATGTACGACTGGAACTTGCTGTCCGCAAACCCGTAAAATCCAGTTTGCAGGCTCCCCGTGATGATGAGACTGCTTGTATCAGTGGGTCAGTAGGAATATCTTCTGGATCGACCAGTTCCTATCCACATGCTCTCTGGACCAATGGGACCCTTTTAGGACTACAACCGTCAAAACCTACTGTTTGCAGTGTGTCTCCACCTGTAAATCCTACTCCTGTGACTGGCACAGCTGTGAGTAGTGGTAATGGTCATAGTATTGATCAATGCAGTCCAAAGGTCAGACATCCTGCAGGAACTATGTCTTCATCAGTGAAAAATTACGACCATGGCGGTACTTTTGGCAGTGATTGTCAAGATTTTGGATCCTTGGAGTATCATTCATATGCTGGTAAAAGTAACATTAAAAATGATCCAGTTACGGTTGGTATAGGTAATGGTCATGTCACGAGTTGTGAAAGTAAAGTGCTAGCTATTGATTTGAAAAATGCAGTTTCTGAAGTCTCTAATACAAGTGAAGTTAAATCATCCTTGTTATCGTTGCTCAGTCGTAATTATCTGAAAAATGGTCTCCGAAGGAGTGAATCATTGGGCTCCGAGGAAAAGAACAAATCTGCTAAGCACTTATCAGTAGATTTGGTGTCTCCTACTAAGTTTGATGGAAAGTCGAAATCTTCCGTAAATTCACCGTCATCATCACCACCATTAGAGCATATGAAGATATCCTTTCGGCCTATTGACGGTCCTGAAAATTCCAGACTAAAGCTTAAATATCCAGAGGGAGTTGAGCACCTTGAAATGACATTAGAAACCTTCCCTTCCTTTCAGTTGGTTCCAGGGTCCACTAATGTGCATCACTATATGGGTTCGGATTCTGATGATGATACTTTCTGCCGATCATATCCATGCGTATCGGATGAGTCTGCTGGCCATCTTTCTGATTCTGATTCAGAGCAGTGGGAATCCGGGGATTCATCAGGGACTAATGACCATGCATTATATGATGAGCCACGTGGAATCTCTTCTACTGGTTCTTCTGATCTTCAGTGCCTAGCGGTTCAGCCACCTCCTCTTCCTCCATTGCAGTGGCGTGTATCAAAACCAGTTTTACTTGGAGTGGTAGATACGCCAGAACGAGGATCTGCCAACCCGAATCAATCTTTTGATTCTCACCCACTTGAAGATGACTCAGCTAAATCGCAAAGTACAATGCAAGAAAGAGATACAACAGTGATGCAAAAAAAGGAGATAGAGGTAATATCTCTATGTGCTGTACTACCATTATCACAATTTATTGTCCCTGTTTGACTTTCTTTCCAAAATATGCAAGAGATAGAGGTATACAACAGCTAGAGGTATACAACAGCTAATATCACTTTGACCATTAATTATTTCCAAAATATGCAAGAGATAACCATGCAAAATGTGTCATGCTTGATTTATCAAAACTACTGCTGTACTATTTTCATATTCTCATTATTAAAAAGCTGTAACTAAGGTGAATTCTGAGAAAATTTCAGGTTTTGCCACAAACGTACAACGGAGACTGTATTAATATAATGGAGAGAACATTCATCGTTTTCTGATTGGAATTTTTGTTTTGATAATCATCTCTCTCTGATATTTCTAGGAGGTGGCTGTACCTAATGTGGATGGCCAAAAACGAGGCTCTCATGCGGCAAATGTGGATGAACGGGGTGATTTTCTACATCAAATCCGAGCTAAAGTAAGTTCTGAAGTTTGTGCTAGCTTTCTTTGAATTGAAGGACCCTCGTGAGTGGAAACGCCTCAGAATTATGCATTATGTGGCCATTCCTTTAAAGCTAGCTTAAGTTTACTTTATGAACGTATCATGGCTTGAGTCATCTTAACTATCTCCTCTGTACTAAACTAATTTCCATGCATGTGTTTTAGAGGTTTTTTTTTCCTGAATGTTTCATCATAAAACTTGCATAAAAAAGTTGAAGCCTCTATAGTATGAAGCTGTATGCTAATTTATTGCTAAACATCATTAAGGTCTTAATGAAGCTTTTAGCATCTGCTATCTCAAGCATTGACTGACTACTTTATTCTTTCATTGTCAGTCCTTCAATCTTAAACGTACAGATGCGGCTCAATCAGTTTCTACGCCTAGCCTTCCTACCAGCAATAAAATGACAGCAATCCTGCAGAAGGCAAATGCAATTCGCCAGGTAAACTATTTAGTTTGTATTCAGTGCAGATAATCGTCTTAGCATACTGTACATCCTGTTTAGCGAGTTGAAACCAAAATGTGGAAGTCTCCATATGACAATCACGTGTACCTGTTTCTGAACCTTGGTACTCGGACACTTTGATCATATTTGCCAAAAGACGAGGATTTATCATAAAGATAATGCTCCTATCTGAGTAACGTACGGAAGCATGTCTCATAATCCTAGGTTTTTTAGTCATGAATGTACAGTCTCTCCAACACTTGCAATGCAAAAGTTTATATGACGATGTATTACATATGCAACCAACCCGCTTACTCCATAATTATATCAATGAATTATTTGCAAGGATATTGGGTCTCGTACAAGGCTCACCGCTGATTTACTCCATATATGCTCATTTGCAGGTGGTGGCGAGCGATGGGGAGGATGATAGTTGGAGTGACACGTGATCTATTCGATGTCAGACGCGTTCTCTTAGGAATTAGTTAGTTATGGTATGTGATGTTGAGCCACAAGAAGCAGACCGCGATACTCTGCATAATGGCTTATCTGGAAAAGGCTAACTTAGTTACTGACCCCTGATTCGTTTCTGTCATAGAACGCCGGACGCCGACAGTTTTCTAGTGAAGCTTTTTTGTTTAGGCTGCCAAGTAGTTTGTACAGCCAGTATCTCTTCCCAGTTAAAGCTGTTCTTTCTAACTTACAGATTACAATGTGTATTTTTCCTTGGGCATGACTAAATCCATTGAATAAAATTACGACACCACGGGTTTTTAGTGTGCAACGCAATGCAAAAAGATCTGATGTGAAAATTATTAGGAATAAATATAATAATTGGGTCTCAACCATCACCTTAAGTTTTTGGTTGAAATGATTCATCTATCATGGTATCAGAGCAGGTGTGACCAAAGGTCACGAGTTCAAATCCTGGCAGCCTCCAATAACTCATGAAGTGGAAATTCGGCACATGGGTATGGGAGAGCCTGTGCACTAACCACTCTTCGAGCCCAACGGGCACTCGAGTGAGGGGGCGTATTAGGAATAAATATAATAGTT
>JAOWBH010158354.1:0-11515 GCA_028566215.1 Silene coronaria | reverse complement strand
AACAAGACTAACCACCCTTCCCTTATACATATTATAATGCAACCCAACCACCATAATAAACCTTTAACGATGCAATTAACCACTAAACATATTATAATACAAATACCCTAATCATATGAGACTAATTACAATATCAACAACACTATATACAACATGCTCATTATTGAAAACGAGTATGATTAACCTACCTTTTAACATACTCTATAAGCAAATCCAACATAACAAGATTCCATTTCATAAAACCTTCTCATCCTACAATAATCATATAATAATTATCACAATACATCCTATACTAGTATAATAAGCATAATTACCCTTTAATTACCCATATTACACATACTAACTACTAATCAATTACCCATAACAAAACCCTCAAAAGTTAAGGTTTATTAACAAAACAAAGTAAATAAAGGAAAAGGGTAAATAATCACTTACAAATGTAAACAAATGAAATGAGGTGGAACCTAAGTGAAAATATTCCAGGATAAGGTGAGATCTTGAGAGGATAAAGTTATTTGTGTTGTGTAGGGACTTTGAGAGAGTTTGGAGAGTTTAGAGAGAATATGGGGAGGCGGGGAGAGGGTTGGTTTACAAATGAAGGAAAATCTGAATAAAGAAGCTTATATACCAAGGCCCAACAACATAAAGCTCACACACGCAAAAACAGGCCAGAGTGGAAGAAAATCAGAAAAATCTGCCTAAAGGTCACGCTGTCAGCCACTCGTTCAGTCACTCGGTCGAGTTCAGGGCTACTCAGTCGAGTGCCCTATAGTACTCGGTCGAGTGTGCAACAATAAAATGGGGGGTATTACAGAAATAGCTTCACCTTTATTAGGCATAAGCTTAACACTATGATCCATTGGAGTGCTAACTGGAGAACAATTTCCATGATTAAACCTCTTTAACACTTTCTCAATGTAATGAGATTGTGTCAAAGAGAATCCCATATTCTCACCCTTGATCTTTATATCAAGTATCATATCCGCCTCACCCATGTCTTTCATGCCAAACTTGATGACAAAAAAGCCTTGGTAAGGTCTACTTAACTTTTGTCGGTACCAAAGATTAATATGTCATCAACATATAGACATATGATGACTTTATTACCGTTGTCATCAAATTTTCTTTACACAAATTTATCCGAATGATTTAGTCAATACCCATTAGATAAAATAACCTCATAAAACTTGTGATGCCATTGTTTAGCACTTGTTTAAGTTCATACAATGATTTGATTAACTTACAAATAAACCTTGTGCTCATTACCGCGCATAATAAATCCTTCTGTTTGTTTCATATAGACCTCCTCTTTGAGCTCACCGTTCAAGAACGCCGTCTTTACATCCATTTGATGGATCACTAAATTATTAATTGCAGTAAGAGCAATCAACAATCTAATAGTAATAATGCGTGCTACAAGAGCATAAATATCGAAATGATTAATCCTTTCCTTTTGTCTATAGCCTTGGATAACCAATCTAAATTTAAACTTGTCGATAGAACAATAAAATTTCATCTTCTTGTTGAAGATCAACTTGCAACCCAATGTTTTACAACCATGAGGTAGATCCGCAAGCGCTCAAGTGCTATTGCCCATTATGGATTCCATTTCATCATTCACCGCCTCTTTCCAAAAGGAATAGTCATGAGACTTCATTGCCACATCAAATGTCTTAGGGTCCTCATCAATATGAAAACAATATGGTTAAATGTTTTCACATCCATCCCTTAAACCTTCAACCAATTCAGCATGAAAATCGGGACTAAAGGATGCCTCTTATCCCCATGGTTTTAATCTTGTGATCGAGTAGTGTTGCAATAGCCCGACAACCCCAAACTCGAAGTTAATTCAAGCTTGGTTACTTTTTGTAACAAAGTTCATATGGTCACGTACTTACAGAACTACTAAAATAGTAATATAATGAAAATAAGGGTCGAACCCACAGAGAAGGCCTAAATCAATTAAAGTGTCTAAGAGTAGAGAGTAAAGTAACCAGTTTAGGAGGGAATTTGATTTGGTTTGACTAATCTAAAAGAGAACTAAGACTAACAAATGTTAAAGTAAGTGAATTCAGATGATTTAAAGGTCTCGAGTCAAGCACAAATCTGCAACTTAATATCAATTGATCATTGTAAGACGGTTCTAATTAATTATCTTGACTACCATATCGTAAATAAAAATATTCCAATTCTCCTTAAGTTTAGCTAATTAAAGCGTATCCCGTTCTTAACTAGCCCTAACTATTAAACAACCTTAACAATCCAGTTCAATGTTTAATCTAACAACAACAATAATGAAAAGATAATTCGACAAGGAATAAATAGCACATACAATCTAGTTGTACTTTAGATATATGATAATTGCTTCTAAGTATCAATATTAACGAATCCCGTCCAATATTAATCCTTACTTGTCATTAATATAGAGTAATCAATAAATCTTATTAAATTAACTCTAATAACAATAGAATGATGAATTAGATAAACTAGTTGCGCACCTAGCAATCAAAAAATAACATTCATAATAATTAAGAACAAAGCAATTAACAATAGTCAAGACAAAGATTAGAACTTTCAAACTCACAACTAATAATAAGTGCTTCAATGTCTTGAACCAAGATGGAAGATTAGTTACACATAGTCTTGATAATAATAATAGGGTTTTTCCCGAAAAGTTGCATAAAAAAGTGTTTTCTAAAAACTAAAGACTAAGCTTATATAGTAATTAGGTAATTTAGGAAAAACATAATAATAAAAGTCGGTACAAACCGCTTGAAATAAAATAACAAGGCATAATAAGGTGAGCTACACTCAGCGTGAATGTAACTATAGACCTAGCATGCAGCGCGAACGTTGGGCAAACAATATGACGTAATCAGCTGTAGCTCAAATGTAGGGCGAATGTTCCACGAATGTAAAGTGCTTTAATTTCCCTTCTTTCAGTTCGCCCTACATTCACCTCCATTAATTGCGCGTAGGTTGCACCTAGCTTCTTCCTCCTTAGCTTGAAACACCAATTTTCACCTCCACTTTACTTGGGTCACACATGGCTTCAAAATCCGACTTCATTAACAATCTCCATGATTAATCAAAGTCCTAAAATCATCTCTAAATCTCATAAGTTGCCAAGAACATAATCGATTAACAAATAACTTGATAAAGCACATAAAAGATCGTCTCAAGGCATCCAATTTGCACAATTCAACCAAGTTAACACCTACAAAATGTGTCTTATCAACTTTCCCACACTTTAATCTTTAATCGTCCTCGAGTAAACTCTAGGACAGTCAATGAAAGCTCGCACCAACACCGATCCGCAGAAGCATATGAAGCTAACAAACTCTTTCGATCAAGACGGTCTCCAACACAACAAAGGGAGATCAAAATAACATGGGAAGAATTTTTCCTAAGTCCATTATTTTACCTAGAGCGCTCGCCCATGCGGGTTTTCACTTTAGCTTTCCATTTTTTTCACCTCACATCTACTCTCGTGGCACACAACTCATTTCGTCATTTTACTCGAAGAACCCTTTTGGGTTTTCACTCTGTCCTCGGCCACATCCAATTCTTGCCTAGGCGCCCTTTCGGGTTTCACCTAGCAGGGATAAATATTTTTCTTTCTTTTTCACTTTTTTCACTTTTGTCTTTTTTTTTTCTTTTTCAATTTTTTCTTGTTGAAGAAATAAAACTGGAATAAAAGCACACAATACAAGGATAAATGATTACAAATCGGAACGATCTCCCTCCCCACACTTGAATGAAACATTGTCCTTCAAGGACACAATAAAGAGAAAAGGAGAGCAAACCTTAGCCAGAAGACTCAAAAGATATATCTATCCACAACACCGCATAGACTGGTCAACCAAACCACGCACCATGCCTCCGCCTCACACTTGGCCATGAGCAACTTCCATAATGCACAAGAACAACATGACCATAAAAAAACAAGAGTAACCAAAGAAGATTAACGCCCCTTGTTACTCCAACCTAACAAATGACCAAGTAGCTCTAATAACAAATGTGCCAACAATATATTGCACATAAATAAAATACTTCTACAATTCCGAGCTTACATGGCATATCTTAATCTCCTCTACTCCAAATCAAGTAATCACATCCAGCCGCATTAGCAAGGTGCCAACAATAACGCACCGCGGTTACACCACACGATAGCCTCTATCCTACCCAACCGACCTTTTATGACTCTCGTCTTATGTCGCCAACACCATAAATATGTAATAGTAGCTTAAAGGTGGTTCCAATCACTTTCTTTTTTGGATTTTCGTTTTTATTTATTTAGAAATTTCGCACAACACTCTTCGGGTTGCCTTCCGGAAGCGCTTTTGTTTAACGTCAACGGCTAGACATCTGCGGAGTGGTGAACCACCCGACTTAAGTAAAAGACTAGGAATTTACCTTTCAAAAGTCTTATTCAGCTGAGTGATTAGTTAAGAGCAGAACAACTCAATGCCCTTAGTAGCTTATCATAAGCACTAGCAAAAGAGTCACTGAAATAACAATAGCATCTTAACAAACAATCAAAACAACACATGAACAAAGGAGACACAAGCATATAACAAGTATTTATCTGAGCCTTTAAATTGTCCCAAACTAGCTACTAAGTCACGGTACGGCTCTTTATAAGATAAGGAATCCATAGGTAAGAGTAAGTAAGAAAAAGATAAAATATAAGGAGCTCTAAGAATTACCTTGTGTATCTCCTTCAGATGAGTTGTCGGCGATCCATCTTTTCGAGGTAAAACCTCATGGAGATCATCATGTTTTACTTCATCATCATTTGTGACTCTTTTCTCTTGAACGTGTATACTCATTCCTTTAATTTCCATAGGTACAACCGTACGCTCTCCAGCATCACTAAGGACCTCAACCACTTCCTCATTGACTTCACTCACCTCAATAAAATGCTCTTCATTTACATCCTCCATAATGACACTCATTATATCATCAAACTTGGAATCCTCACTCAAAACACTATGAATCGATGAATCATCCTCCACTTGTGTCATCTCACTAATAGCATAAGAGAGGTTAGCTGACATAAAAATAGACGGCGGGGGTGTTGAATGTGTCAAATTATAATCATCCCCCTCTTCATCATCATCCCAAAAACCATCGTCATCACTATCGACATCACTCTCTTTATAAGAGTAGTTCACATCAGGTTCAAGGGGAAGGGGGTTATGAAACTTATCAACATGTTTAGCTTGCCACTTAATATAATAAGAATTAAGTTCTTCTTGTATCACAGGCATATCGAAGTGATTAGTCACTTGTTCAACTTGGTCCTCTAAATCTTGACTATAGGTTAGTCTCACATGGGGAGGGAGGAACATTAGCACAAGAAGAATTCATATAAGCACGTATCAAATCCTCGGTAAACAAAGGTGAGTCATCATGACAATTCAAAGCATCGTTAGCACAAGAAAAATCCACATCAGACATAAAAGAGTGTATCATCTCCTTGGTAGATTTAGATGGGTTACATTGAAGGGGGACAACATCATTTTTGCATGATAACTGTATTAGTCGTAAGAGCACGAATCATATATTCAGTAGACATATATGATTTATCATGACATTTCAAAACATCAGAATGAATAAAGAGGTTGGGATTGCATACGGAGTGAATTGTATCGCTCTCATTCTTCAGTGTCATGAGCCAAATATTGAAAAAGTTCCTACTTTTCCTCATAGCTCAACCCAATAATGATATTTTCCCCACTCAAAGTAGTCACATGCATCATAGTTTCATCGTTTAACTCATTATACATTGCATGACAGAGTTCCCAAGTTTGATACGGGTAACGACATCTAGAGACAAACTCACTCAATCTATTAAAGTACTTATAAAACAATTCATTCTTATATTGAGGGAAATTTAATCTAGCGGCCATTTAAACAACACACACTAAATATAAATTAAGGTTACCTAAGCTAAACAAACAAACTAATTAAGACTCTGTACTAAAAAAACACCAAAATCAACTATTGCCTTCCCCGGCAACGGCGCCAAATTTGACGGGCTAAAAGTCGTATACCTATCAAATGTAAATTTATAATCACTTACTTAACTAACTACTAAAACAGTAATATAGTGAAAGTAAGGGTCGAACCCACATGGAAGGTCTAAATCAATTAAAGTGTCTAAAAGTATAGAGTAAGGTAACCAGTTTAGGGGGGGTTTTGGTTGGTAGAATTAATCTAAAGAACTAAGACGAACAATTAATAGAGTAAATGAATTCAAATAATTTAAAGGTCTTGGGTCAAGAACATATCCGCAATTTAATACCAATTGATTATTGTAAGACGGTTCTAATTACTAATCTTGGCTACCTTATTGTGAGTAATAATATTCCAGTTCTCCTTAAGATTAGCTAATTAAAACGTATCCCGTTCTTAACTAGCCCTAACTATTAAACAACCTTAACAATCCAGTTCAAGGTTTAATCTAACAGGAGCAATAGTGAATAGAGAATTCGACAAGGGATAAAAAACACATACAATCCAATTGTATTTTAGATACATGATAATTGCTCCTAAGTATCAATATTAACGAATCTCGTTCAATATTAATCCCTAGTTGTTATTTATATAGAGTCATCAATAAATCCTATTCAATTAACTCTAATAACAACTGAATGATGAATAAGACAAACTAGTTGCGCACCTAGCAATCATAAGACAGCATTCATATAATTAAGAACAAAGAAATCAACAATAGTCCAGATAAAGATTAAAACTTTCAAACTCACAACTGAATAATAAGTGCTTCAATATCTTGAACCATGAAAGGAGGATTAGTTCCCCATAGTCTTAATAATAATCTTGGGTTTTTCTAAATACTGCAAAAAGTGTTTTCTAAAAACTAAAGACTAAGCTTATAAAGTAATTAGGTAATTTAGGAAAAACATAATAATAAAAGTCGGAACAAACCGCTTGAAATAAAATAACAAGGCTTAATAAGGTGAGCTATACTCAGCGTGAATGTAACTACAGACCTAGCATGCAACGCGAACGTTGGGTGAATGTAGGAGGAACAATATGACGTAATTAGCTACAGCTTGAATATAGGGCGAATGTTGCCTGAATGTAAAGTGTTGTAATTTCCTTCTTTCAGTTCGCCCCCATTGGTTGCATGTAGGTTGTGCCTAGCTTCTTTCTCCTTAGCTTGAAACACCAATCTTCACCTCCACTTTACTTAGGTCACACATGGCTTCAAAACCCGACTTCACTAACAATCTCCATGATTAATCAAAGTCCCAAAATCATCTCTAAATCTCATAAGTTGCCAAGAACATAATCGCTTAACAAATAACTTGATAAAGCACATAAAAGATCGTCTCAAGGCATCCAATTTGCACAATTAACCAAGTTAACACCAATGAAGTGCGTCTTTTTAATTGTGGGGCCTTGTGACACTATTTATGAATTGATTTATGACCGAGGGCTTCCGTATACCCAATCACCCATGAGAGGGAATAGCCTCCTAAACTTTTATGGGCTCCATTAGGTTCATATGCTTGACGTTGTTTCTTTGGCTAAACTTCGTTTCACTTGGAAAGCGCTAACGGGAAACCTTACATGCGTCTCCCCCGCTCACAAAGTAACCCATTACCCAAAGGTTATAAAGGTGGAGAATTCTTTTGTCGACCGGATCCAATTTATGCAAAGAACTTTACTAGTTATGAGACCCCACCGTGCTACTTTGAAATTATTAGTGATGACGAAGGAGAAGGAGAGAAAAGAAGAATTGAAACCAGGACCTTTCACCCACTCGCCCGCCCGCCCAAATCTTCACCAAGATACACCTAAGTTTGGGGGGGGGGGGGGGGGGGGGGGTATAATGAGTGGAAGAATAAATGAAACTCATCTTTGGCACCAGCAACAACAACAACAACAACAAGGTACGCGATTATCAAACATGGAGCAATGGCACCATGTAGTAGATGAAAGGGAGATGCTCCGAGTGGAGGCCGAGAGGAACCATATTTTTTAACGACAAGAAGCCACCCGTCTATGGGTTTATGGCAAACAGCAAGATCAATAACGGGTCGAGGAACAAGCTTTGTGGGATGCCCAAAACCAATGAAGAGGTCAAGAGAATCAACAATTTGCGGTCCAAATAAGCGCCATAGAGAGTACGTCTAAAAATTTTATGTGGATGCTTGGGCTCAAGAGGACACTTTCGGTTTGGTCCGGGGCATTTTTGACACGACTCTCCAAGCTAACCATCACATCCCACCCCCAATGCCCCAAGAACAAGTTGGCCAAGTCTATAAAAGTAGAAAGAGCACACGAGAAAGAAGAGAAAGGAGATGGAGGGACCAAGGCACCTATGACAAAGGGAATGGCTCGGGTTCCCAACATGATTGATGATGATGGTATCCTCCTCGAGATTGAGGAAAATGTGATGTCCAACTGTGGGGGAGAAAAATGAAAGTAAGATATTGTACCTACTTTGATTTTGATGCATTGAAAAAAATGAAAAAACCCGGCTAGATGAAAACCTACAAGGGTGAGCGCCTAGGTAAAATAAGGAAAGGTGACCGAGGAAGGAATGAAAACCGAAAGGGCATTTCGGGTAAAATAAAGAAGCGGATTGCGAGCCACTATTAAGAGATAAGGTAAAAAGCTGAGGTGAAAACTCGAGAGGGCGCCTTAGGCAAAATGAGGGATTTTTCAAGAAAAAGAAAAAAAAATGAGGAAAAGAAAACACCAAAAGCAGAGTGCAAAATACTTATATGAAGAAGATCATTGGAGGGATAACAAGGGAGTAATAATGAGGGTCTTGGAAGGAGGTTATGATAGAATTTAATTTCTTTTTTAGTCACCAACATGTTGAAAATCGGTGGATTCTTTTGGGCTACTAGGTTGCGGAATTTGGCTAACTTTGTAGTCATGTCTTGAAAATTATTGGAGTGATAAGCGGGCATTATAAGTAGGTTGTTTGATAAGTTCAGGAGATTGAAAGTCATTTTGCTAGTTCCTTGGGATAAGGCACGGGAGACTCATGCTATACTTTGGCGATATAAGTAGGGTGGCGATGTGATGATGAGTCGGAGTCGTGGTGTGTGTGTCTCTTATTTGAGGGTGATATAAGGAGGGAGAGTGAGAGAAGACTGACCACAAAAACTTGAGTCTAATTTTCTTTTTCATAGGTGTTTGTGTCGAGGGAGATATAAGGAGGGAGTGGTGAGGGAAGAGAGGTCAAATCCACTTATGCTCGCTTATGAACTTGTGTTGCTAATATGCTTTGTTTCGAGTTTTACTCAGAAAGAGTAAAAGTTCAAGTGTGAAGGTATTTGACAAAGTCAAGTTGTGTTGAGTCTATTAGGTCTTATTATCTAAATAAAGTGGTTAATCTCCGATATTTTAGTGCTTAGTTGCACATTTGTCGGATTCTAGCTTTAGGGTGTAATTTTGGCAACTTGTATTTAGTTTGTTAATGGTTGAACATTGAACCTTATCTTTGTAAAAGTTTGGTTCTATTTTGATGAACTTGGCTTGAGGAAATAGAAATCAAAACAAATTTTGAAGAAGTCAAGTCTAAAGAACCAAGTCAAAGGAGGTCAATGCCAAGCAGTCAACGGAAGTCAAGGTCAGGTCAACCCGATACAAACCTAACCAAAACCTAGCCAACCAGGAAGTGTCATGTCAAATAAAAGAGAGAGTATAAGATCACTAGGAAAAGTCAACAAAGACATCAAGGGAAGCTAGAAGTGAGCCAAGAAGAAACTAAAAGTCGAGTGCGGCCTCAATCGCAGCCTGCCACTGCCACGACAGCCTGCCACGACCCCGACAGGTTGCGAGGGAGCTGATGCAGGTCTTGAATTAAGACCTCTTTGTGTGAAATCGTGGGCCACATTTTGTCCTACCTAGGTTTTAGGTGCTTATGTATAAATAAGAGAAGAAATGAGATCTCACATCCCATTCAATTCTAATCTTAGATCTAATTTTAATTTTAATTAAAAAACAAATCTTATTCTTTGAAATGTTAATATTTCCCCAAACTTTGGGTTGTAAGCAAAGCATGAGGAGTTAATCCTCTTCTAGTTGGTTGTAATTGCCCATACCGTTTCAACTCTTCAAGTATTTTATGAATCCTAAACCGTTTTATCCTATTTATTGTATTTTCCTTTATATTAATATCATGTTAGATGAGTGAATGTCAGGAGTAACTAACCTATCATTTTTTTAGGGGGTCTGACCTATCATTTTGTTTGCCTAATTATTGCATACTCCATTCATTCAACTCCACACTACCATTATCAATTTTGGACACTATTTACAAATCAACATTCAACTTCAATTTTTTCTCAATACATATGTGAAAATATATTCATGTGTGATCTTGTTTGATTCGTGTTTACGGGTACAATAAAAATATATAACTTTTATAATTTTTGCAAATACAAAACTAACGATATTTACCGCGTAAAACACGCGTTGGCAAACGTGAAAAAAGAAAGTGGTAGTGTGGAGTTGAATAGAGGGAGTATAACTTTGTAATTTTGGTTTAAATATTGCATCATTGTGGGTAGGAATTGCATGTTTGTTTCTAATAGTTGGGTTTAGAGTATTTACAAATTTATCCTATCACTATTTGTTTGGAATTTTTCTTATTAGTTCTCTAGTTTGGATTTCTTGTATGGTTTAACATTTGTAAATTCACTCTATGAAGGATCTCCTAGTCAGTTTAAATTACTGGGTTATAATTTTATAAATATGTGTGCTAGGTGAATATAAAGCTGTCAAAAGATGACATGACCCAAAAAACCGACCGAAAGCCGCCCGAAAATAACCTTGAAATAACCCGCTCTTTTCAACCCAAACCCGAAGACGATCTGACCCGATAATAATCGCACATTTAGGGTCAGGACCCGCTAAACCCTTGACCCGATCCGGAAATAGGTAAATTTATTAAAATTTTGTAGTTAAATCAAATAAAAATTAACGGAAGTTCTCATGGTACCCTCGAACTTTGGCAGATTACACATGATAACCCTCATTTTAAGTTTCTACAAATGATACCCCTATGTTTGTTTTTTCTTTCTCACAATACCCTTTGACAAATTTCCGTCATAACGTTGTTACCCATATGAGTAATCCCATCCCCTATATACTATAAGATTAACAAAACTCTAATTTTCCCGCTTTTTTTTCCCGCCCAAGTGACACTCTTCTATAAAATATTTACATTATAATTAATTGATCTCACTATCTTTTTAACTTTTACATAAACAAAACAAATTCTCTACCCTTTTAAAAATGGAATAAATATGTTTATTATAAAAATTTCTAACATTTTTATCTAAAATGAGATCTACACTACTATATATTATAAGAATATGCATTCTCAAAAAAAATTCCCACCAAAGTGCACCGTCACAAATATAGAAATAAATATTTCTTTCATTAAACAAATCCTTTTAATAAAATAATAATAGTCTTTTTATCAACCTATAATAGTTTCAATAAACTCTAAATTATACTC
>JAOWBH010158343.1:0-11515 GCA_028566215.1 Silene coronaria | reverse complement strand
GGAGAAGAGAAACTGACATAAAAAAATTTTATGCATGATTCTTAAAAATATTTTATGACGGCATAAAAAATGGAAATTCCTAAACTATGATACAAAAAAATCTAACAGATTTACACTGAAAGAGATTGGCATAAAAATGTTCTATTATTCCTATGTAATATTCTATTTTTTCTACTTAATATTTTATGATTTCTAAAAATATTTTATGATGACATAAAAAATGGAAATTCTTAAATTATGATAAAAAAAATCTGTCAAATTTACACTGAACGAGATTGACATAAAAATATTCTATGATTTCTAAAACTATTTTATGATTCCCGGCGAGGTAATTACTAAATTATAATAGAAAAAAAACCTGTCAGATCTACACTAAACGAGATTGATAGGAAAAATATCTGTCAAATAGTATGTCAAATTTACACTGAACGAGATTGACAAAAAAATATTCTATGATTTCTACAAATATTTTATGATTCATAAAAAATGGAAATTCCTAAATTATGATAAGAAAAATTCTGTGACTTTGTGAGATAAACAGTGAACGAGATTGTGACAAAAAAATCTGTAAAGTTTAAGCATAAAAAATACTACCCAATTTAAAAACTTCTATGAGATAATTGGTAATTGATAATGATTTGTTTTCTTAATCAATATTGAAATACTCTAAAGATTATCGAGTAACCAAATATCTATATAAAGTAGTTTTCAATGCGAAAACTGTTTTTACTACCACCACTGATGTCGTTATTCTTATTCCTCCCATGGAGTTTGCATCATTCAATGATATATTACTCAATAGTGGGATGCAAGATACTTCTGATAAGTTTATCTTAATTTACTCACTAGTGTGTTAAAGTGGCTGGTGCCCAGTGTTAAGATAAGCTTATCTTAATTTAGATCTTAGATGTGAGTCTATGTTTGTTTTGTTGAGAGCTTTGGCGATTAATTATCTGGAGTGCATGTGGCCCTATTTGTTGTGGGCTTACTTATTCCTACGGGTTATGTATTGTGAGAGTTACCCTTCACTTTTGGTCATAAAAAATCCCAAGACAATTTTATAGTCTATATATTTTAATATGTGACACGTATAATTAACAAAAACTTCACACAATAAATGATTACTTTTTTCACACATTTATATAATAGTGTCTATACAATAAAATATGTAATGTATTTATACAGACCTGTGCAAATTGCACGGGTTCTAAACTAGTTTGCTATCTAAACAAGGGATTATAAATTCCCTACTCTCCCTGCTCCATCTCCTTTCCCTCCAAATCCCTCAATCCAAACACACACCCTTAAACAACTTATTTATTACTGTGTTTATTTTGGATATTCTTTAAATCCTTTTAAGATTTTTCAAACATTTTATTTAACTCTTTATATAATCATGCTTTCTTTACTCATAAAATTTTCCCAAAATTGATTTTATTTTTACCATAAAAAATTAATGTTGATTTGTATCTTGTATCTCAGTGCATTTTGAGGTGTGCAATTATTTTTAAAAGGATGATTCATGTCAGCCGACCCGATATCATTTTGAGATTAAGGCTCTGGTTTTCTTGTTGTTGATGGATAGGTATAAGATGTACTTGGAAGGGTCGGCATGGTCTGCACTGTACATCATGGCATTTGATTCTCTCATCATAATACGAGAACGACTTCTCTGGAGGCCTGATGATGCGGTGATGCCTATACAACACTTGGCCGGTTGACTGGGTGATAATCACATTTATCACAAGGACAAGGTAAATTTCGAGCCATTCTTGTTGATAGTCTCACTGTTCTTTGCATCTTAGAATGAATCATAAATTCGTATAAGTTGAATTTTTTTGGGCAGTTACAAAGTTACAACTCATCCATTTATTAGTTACTAATCTCAAGACATTGACAAGCAACAACAGTTCATATCTAGCTATAAATAGCGATGAATAAATGATGTTTACTGTTTCATACATATGCAATTCTACAAAACCTTATAAAAGATGATTTTTGCATGTCAGACCATCCCATTAAACACATTCGCGCCATGCCGCCTCCTTATTTCTCGAGTTCCAAATCGCCCATAGAAGCATACATATTTTTACTGAGCATCAATTTTTACAACACTTGAAATTGATGTACTCTTGTGAGTGCCTTTACTAATTAGGTGTATAGGAAAACAGAAGACCTTGACTTGTTAATACATAATTTATATGGATAGTCGTCGAAGTCGGCAGCGCGTGACTGGGTGGAAGAAAGGGGTGGGTCCATGGGTGGTAGGTGACAGAATGAAAGAATTGGAAATGGAGTTTCAGTGGGGTGTTGTTTACTTATTTTTAATTGCCTTGGGACATTTCCAGGAAATGGAAAATGGAGAAGTGATTTAAAAGGGGAAGAATTGTTGATGGTTTTACTTTTACTTTTGTGAAGCATCATTAGGAAAGGCAAAAGATAAAACATTTACTATAAATTAACGCGTTCTTTTCCCAAACAAAGATGGAATAACACACAGTATAACTCCACATAATACTCGAAATTATTTCCACTTACTGTGATGGGAAGGTTTTGCTTTCTCTTTGTCGTTGTTCTTCTACAGCTGTTTCATTCATCACTATGTGGACAGCACAAAGAACCTGAATCCTTAAGCATCATAAGGTGCAAAAAAAATGAAAAAGATGCATTGTTAATGTTCAAACAAAGCTTCACCCAAAATCCTATGAACCGCCAACGCATAACCCAAGATTCTATTAACCGCCTTTCGTCATGGGTTGGTGAAGATTGTTGTCAATGGTACGGAATTAGCTGCGACAATGTCACTCACCATGTCGTCAAGTTGAATTTCCGTGGGCTGATTACATATCAATCTTGCTTTGGATTGGATTGTGGCATTATAGGAGTGGGAATTCCCGAAAGTTCACTAAACTCGGTACTGGACGAACTTAAGCACCTAACTCACTTGGACTTAAGTGGGAATTACTTCCCTGGGGCTGGTCAGTATCTTGATAACATAGGATCATTGAGGTATTTAAGGTATCTAGATCTCTCTTCAGCTGGCCGTTTTGACCTCTGTATCCCTCAACTTAGCAACCTTACAAATCTGGTACACCTTGATCTTAGGTATACTACTTTTAGTCTGGGATGTGTTGTATCAAATTTAGAATGGGCGTCTGGTCTTTTAAAAATGCGGTCTCTAGACATGAGCGGCCATGACATGTCCCTAGCAAACGACACTTTTAACGTGCTCATGATGCTTCCTTCTCTTTCAGCGCTTACTCTATCTAATTGTAACTTAATTAACTCACATTTTTCCGATGCTTTAATCTCGAATACTTCTAATTCATTTTTTTCCACTCTTCAACATCTTGATCTTTCATACAATGCCTTTGAAGGTCCTCTCCCACCTGTTCTTAAAAATATGGTTTCCCTTCGATCCCTCTATCTCAATTACAACCTATTTAATGGGTCAGTTCCGCTATGGCATAGAGCCCTGTCCCACCTCGAAGTTCTTGATTTGAGTGACAATGGTTTTAGTTATGTGGAGGGCGGGATAATGGGAATAATGGGAAATCCTTGCAGATTCAAACACTTGAATTTGTTAAACAATTTTATTTCCCAAGATGATATCCTAGACTCTTTTATGAGTCTATCTGGGTGTGGCGCTTTTGAGTTAGAATACCTTGCTCTAGGTAATAATAAGATTAATGGTAGTTTGCCGTCTTCGTTGGGAGAACTCACAAACTTGAGTTACCTTGATCTACACAATAATAGGATGAATGGTAGTTTGCCGTCTTCCTTGAGTCAACTCACAAACATAAGTTACCTTGATCTACACAATAATAGGATGAACGGTAGTTTGCCGTCTATGTTGGGTCAACTCATAAACTTGAATTACCTTGATCTTTCACACAATGAATTTAAAGGTCGAGTTCCTACATCTTTTGTGAAATTGTCACTTCTGAGGTATTTGGATTTGTCATACAATCAGTTGAGCGGATTCTTTCCAGATTTTATTGGACATAATAACCAGATAGAGTATATAGAGCTTTCATTGAACTCCCTCCAAGGTACTATATCTGGTTTTGGTAACCTCTCGAAATTGTCGTATTTGAATATGAATTACAACCATCTTAATCTCAATCTCGACCCGAATTTCAACTGGAAACCTCCTTTTCAACTTCAAACTTTTAATGTTCATTCTTGTGTGATAAACACGGTGTTTCCTCAATGGTTAAGGAATCAAACTCAGATCATTCAGTTGGATCTTTCCTATACTGGTATCTCAGGAGAATTGCCCGAATGGCTATGGAACTCGCCCACACTTCAAAAATTGCATCTTTCTGGCAATCGGCTTACAGGTTCAAAATCTTCTCTTGAAAAACATTTTTGTGATATACTCCATATAAAAGGTTGTCTGAGATTTTATTTAACATTTTTCTCACATTTCTTATAGGATCCTTGCCTCAAGATATAGCTTGTGATGGACCTTATAATTGCGGTATCTTGGGGTGGCTGGACCTTCACAACAACTTGCTAACCGGGACAATACCTAAATGGATGCCCAATTTAGGAGGATATCCTGAAGTGATAGATTTGTCCTCAAATCTGCTATCAGATAATGTTTCATCACTTTTTAATATTCCAACCTTAAGGGTGCTTGACCTCAGTGACAACATGTTGTCCGGTGAGATACAATTACTGGGAAATATTTCCACTGATTTGGAACTCCTCAGTCTACGAGGAAATCGTTTTACTGGACCCATTCCAACACAGCTCTGCGTTTTTGGGTCGCTTTTAGTATTGGATCTGGCACATAATCGTCTGACTGGACACATTCCTCATTGTTTAAGCTCCATGCCATTTTATATAACTCCTGGAACTACAGGAATTAGCGATATGAGTCTACAAATTGAAGAGACTATCAAGGGAATAGTTGAAGTGTTAACGGGAACAAAGGGGGGTCAATCCATAATTGACTTGTCAAGCAATTATTTAGTCGGCGCAATACCCAAGGAGCTCACAAACATATCTGCATTGTTTGCATTGAATTTGTCCTACAATCATCTAACAGGACACATTCCTGAAAATATAGGCGACTTGAAGGCGCTCGAGTCTTTAGACCTCTCGAATAACCTCATTTCAGGGACTATACCGCAGAGCTTGTCTTCCATATCATTTCTGAGCATGTTGAATTTGTCCAACAACAACCTACATGGCCCAATTCCGAAAGGTAGTCAACTCCAAACTTTAATTGACCCATCTATCTATGTGAACAATTCTGGTTTATGCGGATTTCCCTTGCCAAACAATTGCACTGAATTTGATGCGCCACCAAGTTCGACAAATGGAAAAGATGATGCCAGGAAAAATGATAGATTTGAAAAGATGTGGTTCATCCTAGCCATAATGTCTGGTGTTGCTACTGGATTTTGGGGCGTGGTTGGAACTTTGGTGATAAAGAGGAGTTGGAGACATGCTTATTTTCGGTACGTCGAGGACCTTGCTGATAGAATCTATGTACCAATCAAAGTGAGGGTGAACAAGTTCAAGAGGAGGTTCAATGAGAATTCCTAAAATTAGTTGGTATAAATTCTGATACACAAGAGATCTCAGATGCAGAATGTTTTTTTTTTTTTTGGTGACTAAACTCGGATGTATAATAGATTTCGTTAAATTAACGATTTGTATGTTTTCCTTCCCTTTAACTGAATTATGTGATTTGAACTCTTTGTGTTGTGTAACATATGAACTTTATGCAATTGTAATATGCATTTTAGTGATGTTTTCAATTTGAGATGAGTAATGCAACAGCGACAGCTAGAATAACGAGTCGGGAAAGGCCATCACGAAGCATTTTTGTCGTTTGAACACAAAATCAGGTTGGAACCACTATTTAATGAGGCGTGGATAAGTAACGTTGATGTAGCCACTATCGGTGATAGAGGCTGTGGACCCGGTGTCGTAGTTCAGGATCACAATGGGTGTGTTGAGGGCGCACGAGCTCAACAAGTAAAGGGAGAGTAGGACTTTGGAAGACAATGCTGCAAAGTTGGAATATGTTGTCTTTGAGTCTGATTCTTCGGCTCTCATCAATGTACTAAAGTCAGTCAACTTACAAGGACCAGCAGCTTACATGTGGGCCGGGCCCAAGATTGATTATTAAGAACTGGACCGGTGAGGGAGGCATGTCGGTCTGTGCTGGTGGGTTCTGAGTAATGGAGCCCCAAGTTGGGTCGGGGGTCAGGGCATAAGGATGTCAATTTCCCACGCACCCAATCAAAACTCAACTCACCAAAAGACCGGTGAAAACCTGACATATATATATATATATATATATATAGAGAGAGAGAGAGAGAGAGAGAGAGTCCACCCAAATATTTGAGTCCGTGAGTCCAAGAAAACAGTATAACACACTATACAAAACAAAATCACACTTAAAATTGACAAAAAAAACCAACAAAATTAAATCACGTAAAACCCCTCCTAAAACACAATAGTTTCTCTCTCTAAAAAACATACCACATACCAAACATACGGTCAAACATGTCAAACGCAAATCTCATAAAATATCTTTAAAATCTCGATAAAATCGTTAAATTTCAACTCGTTTTCAACTCCATTTCAACTTTCTAGATTAATTCGTTCACTACATTGAATAATCTCATTAGAATTCTCTCCAAAATCGTACAGGTATTTTCTTTAAAATAAATTTCTGCAATTTTAGTTGAATTATGTAGTATTAAATTGATTATAAATGTTGATTTTGTTCGAAATTATTGTATACATGTTGAATTTGATGAATTAAATAGGATTAAATGAAAAAAAAATAGATCTAATACTCGACTGATTTGTGGAACTTTCATGCTTTAAGTTTTAAAATTGTAAATATCTTAGTTATACATGATTTTAAACGTTTTTTTGTGTTTATATCGACATATTGAACTAATTAGTATCATCGATTCGTTTAATTGTGAAAATAGGGTTTAATATTGTTTAATTTTGAAAATTAGGGTTTCAGAAATTGAGTTTACTAACTGAGTAATGCAGATCTACATGTTAATAATAAAGCACATTCAATATTTTTTTTTATTGTGATATTGAATGTGATATTATTTCTTACTATGATATTGTTTCTTAAAATTACAAAATTGGAAGTGTGGTATACTGCTTGACTTTGATTGATATTCTTTGTTAATGGTTGTGATATTGGTGAAGTATGATATTCTTTATTAATTCAATCACCACAAATAAATAGTATAACTAGATTTCTCTCAAATCTCACACAGGTATATTCATCTTTCATTATTAATTCATTTAATTGTTTTCAGATTAGGCTCTTGTATAAAGGAATAACTGTTGAGGAATGATGCTCTACTTGCTGTCAAGAGGTATAACAATGTCGAACTTGATTGGTAGCCTATGAAAATTGAGATTATTGGCAACAATTTTGGGATTCCACCAGTATTTAATGTCTTTCATATAAATCCAATCAGATTTAATAGAGGGTACGTGTGTTACCGTTACGATGGTCAATTGTTTGTTGCTTGTCTTTTATTCACTACCTATAAATATACTTATCTGGTCATCCATTTAAGATGTGTTCTATTTCAACTATCAAGCAATAGATTTACTCACACATATGAGTAAAATTTTCTCGAGTTAGAATTGTAGATCTTTTGCTTATTTTACTTCATTTTAGTTTTTTTTTTGTCCATTATCTATTTTGTCTATATGTATGAATAATAAACAAAGGATCTCGAGTGAGCGTTTGCCGATATTATTCTTGCTGGCGTAGTATTATTCCCTAAGATTATGAAGGCCATTTTTTTGTTGCATGGCTCCTCTCGTACTCTTTTGGAAGTAAGGGTAACATTAGTGACGTTGTTGACTTGATAAAGATGGTTTGGTGTCTTTTGTTAGCTTGTTGTTGTCTCTTTCACTCGGTTCTAAATGTGGATAACAATATTGATTAATGTCCATAAACCGTGACTTGTTTTACTTTGATTGCGAACCTACCAAAAGTGGTAATGATTGTTAGGTGGGTATTTGATGTTGTTATCCTACTGTAAAGAATGATCTAAACTATATTAACCGAGTATATTTGTGTTTATTTATAGAGAACCTATGCTACTTATGGACAAGATGATGATTATGCTGGACAAGAGCTCAAGACGCAAAAAAGATGATACAAAGTAGTTGCAAGTGCTATGGGCATAAACTAGTGTTATAGCAATGAATTGATGTAATGTTGGTAGGATAAGTAGTCTAATATTTTTTTCTTGTTACAAATAAGTAGTCTAATGTAGGTGGTATAAATTAGTATTACTGCTAGTATTTTGTGATATTGTTTAAGAGTAGTATTGATATTGTGTTATGTATGTAGTGATATTGTGTTTTGAACATCTTGTACGAACATAATATATATAGCTGTGATATTGTTTTTGGTAAAGTGTGATATTGTTTTAAGTAAAGTGTGATATTTTTTGTCAAGGGTTATAGTACTTCATTATCGTCTTATCGATCAACAAAAAAGACATACTATATTATTGTGATATTGTTACTGGCAAATGGTGATATTGTTAATCGCACTGTGCAATATTGTAATGAACACAGTGCTAATCCAGTCGTATGATATTGTTATCCACATCATGCGATATTGTTTCTTATAACGTGTGATATTATTTCCAATACCATGTGATACTGTTAAACCAATTGTGTGATATTATTTACTACAACTTGAGATATTGTTAAAGCAAACATGTGATATTGTTTACCAAAAAAAATGAATTTTTAGAAAACATATATTTATTTAATAATAGAAAAAAATGGCAAATCCTAATACAATATAACAACCATAATATCGTTACTACGATTTTCTTTGCCAACTCAAAAATGGAATTTTTTTTTTACAAAAGTACAACCGCTTTGTCCTTATAAGAGAAATGAATTAAGAAACATTATTTGTGATGTTCTGCAGACTTCGTTAGCATGCACACATACTCTTAATATAACCTCCAAAAGCGAAGAAGTCTGCAAAAACAGAAAATAAAGTACAAAACATCATCGTACTATCATCTTTCACACAAAAGGAAATACAAAAAACATAAATGACTATCTTTCGAATCGGTTCCTAGATTATCCATAAATAACTATCTTTCAAATTGGTTCCTCTCCACAATCGAAGCGAATGGCACACCTTTGGAATCAGTTCCCCTCCAACAATTACTACATAATAATACAGCAACTTACAACGAAATAATAGTAGTTATGGCAGCAAAGCATCATTAAAATAGTGAAATAACAACAATTACAATATCTTATAGCAAAATTACAGTGATTACAACAGCAAAACAACAACATTGACTTCATTGTACAGCAAAATAGCAGCATTAAACAACAAAAACACCATATTACATTATTTACAACAACATTTTATTGCAAAACAACAACATTTTACAGCAAAAACGTCATTTTACAACAATTAGAGCAACATTTTACAACATTTAGATCAACGACATTCAGAATAAACAATCAAAAGATTGGGACATTGACATGAGAGAAATGGAAAAAGAAATGACACTGCTCTCCTTATTATAAGTACAACAACAACAGCAGTTTCTCAACTTAGGGTCCTAAGCAACCATTTAAGATAGATTAACATTAAGAAATCAGAGACAATCCAATAATATTTAATTATACAAAGTTGAGAAACCACCATGATAAATCAAAGAGGAACATTATTGAATATTAAGTCTTTTTCAAGGATCCAAGCGTCTTATGCCTTGAGACTAGCAGTATTTTATTTACTCATCGGAGTAGCGAGACAACTATTATTCATATATTTGAACGCTTCCCCAAACCCAACCATTGCGTACAACCCTACTTCAATACAAAACCACCACCACCTAATTAACATTTTACAGATGCACACTTCACTTTGAAGATTGCACGAAGTCTTTATGTTACACATCAAACAAAATCATTACACAACATTACAACAATAGGCTTACAAACAAGCATTCTTATAACATTATTCATAATACAATTCGACATCAAAATATAATTCGACATCAAACAAGCATCTTATAACATTATTCATAATACATGTGTTGTTATATCTAAAGTTGACCCGGCAAAATCTTTTATCCTCAATGCTTGTGTTACTAATGATTAGATCAACTATTTTATCATTCAAAATTTCTAACTGTGCAACTAAAATTAAATGGAAATATTAAGGATTATGTTATCTTACAAAACCCCAGGGGAATGACAAGCGAGACTCATGAATTAAACTCACGAGATAAACTCTCAGGCTTAACAATCTGCAAAATTTAACGAATCGCAAATCCTCCACCATAATTGCACATCATGAATAAGGATCAAACTCATGAATTAACCTCTCGTACTTGATAACTTGCAAAAATACGAGTCAATAAAAAATGCATAACAAAGTTACTAAAACAATAACAGCTATTTTTAAAAAAAAAAAAACAGATGTCGTAGATATTTTTTCTACTAGTGAAGAAGCATCTTATCTAACTCTTGTTGTTTCGTCATAGTTAATACAAATCCTGATTACATTGTCGTTCAGACTATGATATTGTTGAGTTTAACATGTGATACTATATACAATAACATGTGACATTTATTTAATTTAGTTAGGTAAAGTGTGTAATGTATGATAGTATATTTCAGAATTTGATATTATTATGTATAACATGTGATACTGTTAAGAATAACGTGTGATACTAATTTAAATTAATAAGGTAAACAAGAACATGTATTTACACAAGCGAAAAAACAAAGAGAGGACATACATATATTTTTAAGCCTGTCAAAAATACAGAAAATAACTCATATAGAGAAGAATTAGGCCAATGAAAACTTTTTGTAAAAGAAAAATAAAGAAGTACAAAAATTATGCAACAGATAACAAAACGAGATGATAAAATACCTAAACTAGGAAAACACATAAAAGCAGATTAATAAAAATACATAAAATTTCATAAAGGAACATATATCAATCATAACAACATAGATAAAAGAAATAAAATGAAAATAACAATAACAATGATCAAATCGATCAAACGATAAAGGTGCATACGATTGAAAGAAAATAATAAAGATTTTGATTGAAAAGAAAAGAGAGAGAATGATACCTGGAATAGAAAATAAGAAAGGTGATGAATAAAATTAAATTGTGGAGCTTCAATGCTTGATTGAGAAGAAACTAATTGATGGAGCACTCTAGATCACACACACAAGAAAAATGTAGAACACGAACAAAAGAAAGAAAATTAGGGTGAGAAGAGTTTAGAGAGAGAAAGTAAATTAGAAATAATTAATCTTGCCTGAATGTTAGGATATATATATAAACTTATAAAATGACGAAAATACCCTTACTATAACTCGTTGATCTCAACCGTTAGATTTCCTTGATCTAACGGTTGTTATTAGGACTCATGGACTCAAATAGTTAGGGTGGACTCATGTGATCCTAATTCTATATATATATATATATATATATATA
>JAOWBH010158333.1:0-11516 GCA_028566215.1 Silene coronaria | reverse complement strand
GGCATACTCAAAACAGCAAAACAGGGGGTCTTGATGAGTTCAAGCGTATGTTTCTTCCTACTATTACCTCAAACATATATCTCCAGCATTACAGACTTACCAACCAACATCTGCATTATGTTGTTTTACACAGGATTTTGTGTTTACATTTTGGATAAGATAATCGCAAGGTTTATCTCTAAACTGTGGACTGTAATTTGCTGATTTCTGAGATTCATTTCATCTTTCTCAATAGTAACTGTTTCGGGTTTGTTTCCCACTTAACTGATTATAAAATCAGTATCCCAGACGGACAGGAAAAATTTGTAGCTATCGCGAACCTCAGAGGATTTGGATACGCTAACAGTGACATCCGTGGATATCTTGGGGCTTTCTCTATTCTACAGGTGAGTGATGTTCCCTGGTGATTGCTAACATTGATGATTGGTCTTCACAACACTCAAAGGTCTATCTTTGGTCGACATCTAGTTTTATTATTAATCTTCACAATCCTCTTCTACAACATATCACTCAACCCTCACTAATCCCCAAACATCAATAAACTTCCATTCTATTTGCCTGAGATTCTAAATCACTAACTTCTCTCCTTACTTGCAAGTAATTTGTTCCGTCAGCCATCAAATGAGGGTATGTTAAAGGCAATGCTAAATTATGAGGCAACGTGGCTGAGCCACAGACTCCTATGAGAGGGGCGCATATTACACACGCAGGTTCCGTGGGCCGTGAGCCCGTGACCCAGCCACTTTACCCCATGGAAGCATGTGTACTTCGTGTACCCTGTGTTAAGTACTCTATATGTTCCTTAATGCACCAATCATGCGAACCAACCGATTGTCCTCTGTTTTCTTACTTTCAAGAAAATGTCGTGTACATGTCATTTCTCAGAACCATGACCGACAAGCGACAACATCAAATTCTTTGATGTAATCTTTGTTTGTACTTCTGCTTGGCCATTTATTTTCATCATACTTTTATCACTTCGAATTGGGATAATATGACGTTTGCTGAGTTGTTTTTTATGATGGTGCAGGATTGTTATCCGGAAAGATTAGGGAAGTTGTTCCTTGTCGATGCACCAAAAGTTTTCATGATAATGTGGAAGATGATCTACCCTTTCATTGACAATAACACAAAGTCGAAGGTGATTATACAAATCTACAATGCAGTTTACACAGCTTAAAATCATTAGTGTCTGAACCACCTTGAATTTAGCAAAGGGCTAGGTCAAACTCCCAAAACATGAAAGATGTTAAATTGTAGGTAAAGATGGAAATAATTGATCATATTGACGGAACTTTTTTCTCACTGCTCTTTGCAGATAGAATTTGTGGACAGTAAGCAGTTGAAATCAAACTTGCTTGAAATTATGGAAGAAAGCCAACTACCAGACATCTATGGAGGAACGTTACCACTGACACCTATTCAAGACGCCTGATAATATTGGGCATGAATAAAGCAAAAAAGGTACCCTCGGCAGCCTGGACTTCTTCAAGAACTTACGTGATTTGACCGACAGTCACTCCTACAGACAAGTCAACTACTTACCAAGTGTTTGTGGTTAAGGTTTTGCAGCTCATTGTTACTTTATTAAGGCTCCTTCATTTGGCTGTGTGTTGGGCTTACATTGTAACTTTATCCTCCAATAATGAAAAGGTAGTTTCAGTAAGGGTTAACCATTCTCTTACCGGCAGGAGTAACTCTCTAACGACTCACTCTGATAATTTCCTCCGGGGACTTCCTTTGTAATGAATTAACCCACAAAAGGTTATATTATCCATTTTAGAGCCGAAATAGATTAAACCTAAAAATACTGTAAAATTGTTTCCATTCTTCCAACGAGCAAATCTTTAAACACATCTCAAAACTCACACAGATATGGCGAAAACTAAAACTATAGCTGAGCAAAAAATCCGATTATCCGATATCCGATCCGAAAGTTAAGTGATAGAAGATCTTCCCTTGATTCGGCAAACCGTGTAGTCATAAGCAATAGAAGATCTCACTTCCGAAAGAGTACATTCAAGACCTTATTGACGACGCATGGTGTGATCACAAGGTACTCTATAGATGTCTATCACCCTGACCCACAAACAAGTGGGAAAGTGGATATGTCCAACCGTCAAATTAAGACCATATTGGAACAAGTCGACCAACGGCATAGGAAGGATTAGTCTCACAAGCTTCTCGATGCACGCTTAGCACTCGATACTTTTGCCACTCGATGTTCTATTGGCACTCTTGGCACTGCACCGCTTATAAGATGCAAATAGACTTTGTGTAGGGGAAGGCATGCCACGTGCGCGCCGAGCTACAGCATAAAGCATGTAGACTTTGAAGGAGTTGAACTTTGAACCTTTTATAGTCATCATGAAGCGATTATTACAACTCTCGATTATTACAACTCTATGAGCTTGATGTTGAGAATCAAAAGGAGAAGAATTAGGAACTAATTATTCTCCTAGTCAAACCTTCCTCATTCTATGAATTTGTTGCACATATTATTCCTTGATTCACTCCCTTAATTATGTAACTAATTAGGATGCTTAGTCTATGTAATTTACCTATATATACCAATGTAATTCATACCTTTTAATTATCAATAAACATTATAATTTTCTACACTTGATAAGTTGCGGCGAGGGAACAAAGAGATAGCATGATGCAAAGATTGAAAGAGATCAATATTTGGGATGACATGCTCTTATTCAATTCAGGATTGAAATTAATCCCGGGAAAGTAAGTTAAGATCGCGATGGCAAGACGTTCAAAGTCATGAACATCTTTCTTGTGGGACATTTGAGTTTTGGATTGAGAAAGCGAGCAACTTTAAGGTAAATGGAGAAAGGGTGAAGCGTATTTCCAAGGATGTGTTAAAGAAACAATGGAAGCAATTTACATAAGGGATCTTCTTTCCGAGGAAGAATCAACTTGAAATTTGGAAAGAAAACAAAACTCAAAGTTTGACAAGGTTCCTAAAAAACACCACTTTGTAAATACTTTACTTTCTCGAACTTTGAATACCGTAATTCAATAAATTTTGGCTCGGCCGTTAGATTCTTAATACTCTATTTGGATGTAATGTGTGATTTTGAGTGTTGTGCTTGTATAGGGAGTAAGGCTAAGTGCAAAGGGAAGGAATATCTTTAAAGCTCCTTATTTTAGTGATGAATAAGGGGCTATGTTTGACACCTTTCTAGCTAAGAAATTTCAGGTCACCCGATGGGCTTGCGCCTTACGGGGACACTATGACCGAGATAGGTATTAATGAAGAAGTAGCCCAAATGTGTAATCGAGTCAAAATATACAAATTTTTCAATGCTGGATACTAGAGCTGGTAACTCGAGTGACCCGAGCAAACCCGACCGGCCGACCCGACACAACCCGAGAATATTGCAACCCGAAACCAACCCAATGACGACCCGAACTCGAGCAAACCAGACCCGGTAGAAGTCGAAAATATTGCGACCCGAAACCGACCCGATGATGACCCGTAACCCGATATAACCCGATTAAGGTTGACCCAAAACCGAACCGAACCCGACCAAAGATGACCCGTGACTAGAGTTGGCAAGTGTGGCCCAACCCGAGCAAATCCCACAGGACCCGAGAATATAGAATATTGCAACCCGAAACCGAAACCGACCCGAGAGGACTCGTAACCTGACACGACCCAAACTCGAGCAAACCCGACCCGATAGGACTCGAAAGTATTGCGACCCGAAACTGATGATGACTCGTAACCTGACACGTCCCAATTAAGGTTCATGAAAACTCGTAACCCCTTAAGCAACCTCATTTTGCATGCAGTTCGTCTCTTTTATAGTCGTTTTTATAGCCAAATGCTTCCTATTTGTATTTCTACCCTATTTTATGTGTTTTTATGTGTGTTACATGAAATGAGCCAAATAAGGCGGAATTCCCGTCTTTTATGTTGATGGCTAATTGATGGATGGTACGAATTGGCGAGAAGAGAAGAACAAGACCGATGACCCGTAAGCTTATAAAGAAGGTTTTGGACTTTTGGAAAAGATTAATGCCTATCCCCTAGAGACCATCCCCCACAAGTTTAGGGGAAGGAAAAGAAGAAGAAAGGTTCTAATGGCTCGAAACCCGTCTAAGTTGCTGCCAACCCGCTCGAGACACAAGAACTCGTCCGCAACTCTATTCGACTCGAGTTCGACCTTTCTCCTCCGCCATTTGTCTAATCTCCAAACTTAACCTAATTCCATTAGTATAAATATCCTATTTCTAATAGAATTAGGGATCCATCTTATTATCACCCACCATTAATTTAGATCTCATCTCTAGATTAGATTAGCTTAATCATTCTCTAAATTAGATTAATCTTTCCATAATTAATCTTTCAATACTTGTATATCTAGTTTGTACTTGAATCTCTTAAGTATTAATTTGATATGGTGACAAATCTTCCTTATTATTCAAGATCTCTTCTCTTTTTTTCATGTTCATCTTTCCTTAGTACATTTCGTAATATCAACTCTAACTAGTTAAATAATCAGAAATAAACGACCCAATAATAAATTGAGGAGCTAAACCAGACAAAACCTATTTCGAACCCGAAATGACCCGACCCGATAGTGACCGAGCTAAATAACAAACTTGACAATAACCCGACCCGGCCAAAATCCGACCGAAATACGATCCGACAAATCTATATAAATGCCCCGACCCAAGCTATGAATTGACCCGATTAACCCGACCCGTAAGTGACCCGAACCCGACCTGAATGTAGTCACGCCCCGATATGATCCGAACCGAATATGACCCAACCGATTGGACCCGGCCCACTCGACCCGATTGCCACCTCCACTCTTGCGAATTGCTAGTCACTTTCAAAGCCGTTTTTGCCGAGGCACCTAATGAATCGGATCTTTCATTTCAATTATGCGGGAATTTGTATAGAATGGTTCTCTCGGAATAGGGTTTACATTTCGAGTTATCGACGAGGACAAACACACAATGATATTGCTTATCTTGCTTATCGCAATGCTTTTTGAAAACTAATTTCCCGCCGACGTTATCCACGGGGAAGGAAAAGTCAAATGACATTTCAAACCCGACAATTCAGTATTTGCTAGAATCCTAGCTGATTCCTTCTTCCAATCCTCCCAACACCCATCAGGCACGTTTGTAGTGTTGTGACTCTTCACTTGGTGGACGATGCCTCACAAAACCCATTAAATTAAGCATTTTATTTCAATTATTGCAAAACCCAAGGCACCATTGTTTATGTGGACTTATCTCTATCCTAGCTATGTCTTTAGAGCTCTTGTGGTCATAATGCTAGTAATAGGGACAAGTGGATTGATGTTGGGTACATACCATGGTTTTGGACTTTTCAAAATAGTTTTATGTATGAAATAACCTACTGTAGAGCCATGGTGTTACTAAATGAGAGATGAACGACGATTTCCAATAGGGTAAATTGGCGGATGCCTCTTAAGGAAGATAGAATTAAATTGAAAGCTTAACAACTGGGTTAGCCTTCGCCACGACTTACACCTGGGAAGGTTCACTAGGGTGATGAGCAAGAAGTCATTGAGACGTTTAAGGAGGAGCGAGTGGAAGAAGTTTTTTGAGATGGTGGTGAGGCGTCTACATCGAAGGCATATTACACTCGAGAGTCGAGACCACTCACCCACCCCTCTTCATAACTTATTCACCCTTCCCCTCCTCATGTTGACCCATTTGTTCCTTAATTATCCCCTAATGCTTCACCTCATCTATCAATATCACTTTTCTTCATAAAACTTGGATCATAAATTCATAACATTGTCAAGTCACCAAATCAACATTCCAACATGATGTTTCATCTAAGAGAATATACTTCTCTAGAAGAAAAGGATTTTTACTCCCCACCAGCCACCACTCAGACAATAATAGGCCATTAAATATTGTACAATACAAATATAATGTTTGTATTGTCGTGTATGAGAATCTCTCATGTGTAATACCAGCTTATATTCACCCATATGGACCATATCCTTACGTATTTCTTATACAGCTAAAGGTTCATCGGGTTGGTCTCACACTACTCTCACATGTAAGACCGTCTCATAATAATTAGACAAATAAAATATACTTAATTAATGGAGTCATTAACAGTAACTATAACATCAAAGTATTTCAGTGAAAAATGAAGGAAATTGAAAACCAAGGTCATGCATATAATTGAAGTGATGAACAAAATGAAGAAGACATAGAAACCTGTAGGAGAGTAATGACAAGGCAAGGAGCAAAAATTGGGATGCGAATTGAAGAGAATGGAGAATTAGAATGGTGTAGTGCTTGATAACAGAAGAGAGAGTGATACAGCCAATACCACACAAAAGTTCCCCAAAATTCAAATAAAACCCCCGCACTTTTCAAAACCCCGCCACTCTCTCCCTCCTATTTTTACTCCACTCCATCTCTCCCCACTCACTTCTCACATGCATGCGCTGCCATCTCAAACCACCCACCTCCGCCACTCTCACGTGCTCCACCTGCGCCACCCCCAGCATGTGCCCTGCCTCCCACCTCCTCCATCTTTGCCGCTTCACAATGGGAATGCCCTAACTTCTCTCCTGACGCCGGGCCCCCGCTGCTATTAAGGCTATTGAGGCGGACCCCGTAATATACCATGTTACTTAAAAAAAGAAGATAGAACCCGAACAGAGAGAGACCAGAGAGTGATATACCGACATACCGTATCAACAAATTTATTAAATACTCCGTAATATTCCATGTTACTCAAATTAAGTGTTGAACATGGGAACATATGTAAGTGTCTTTCAATATGACTTGTTTTTAGACGTGGGGATTTTAAACTCCTATAAAGAGAAAACAAGTGCGGGACAGGCTTGAAAATTTAATATTTTTGGTGGATATTTTCTTATCTAAAGTACAACATTTAGGAAAATTCAGTATTGCAGTTGACAGTTGTCTGGTTGCCATAGCTATAAATCCAGCTTTCCTTCATATCCAACTACAGGAAACCAGTGAAGTGAAGCAAAGCAAAGCAGTGTATGTACAACTCAAAAGGAAGAAGGGATGATGAACCTGAACGAAACGGATTACGCGAACGAGGCAAATGCAGGCAACCTGCAGTCATCAGAGAATGATAATGCAGGAGAAGCAACTACAACTACACTTAAGGAACAACAGAATCTTTCCCTCATGAGAGCTTATCTTGAATCCCATGATCCGTCGTCTAAGGTTTTCCCTTTCAACCACACCTTTGCATTATCTTTTGTCCTCTATTTCATTATTTTCCTGAAAATTAAGGGGGGAGTGTCAACAAACATTCAAAAGATCATGGTTTTCCATGAGGAATAAGTTTCAGTTTGGGTTAAACTTCATGTTTAAGCTAAGTGTTTCACATCCGTATCAAAGTTTTTGCTGCGATTACCAAATTGTTTTAAGATAAATGGAATAAAAACCGACTACGCTTATGGACGTAATTACTCACGACTGGCATGATCCCAACATTAATATGAGGATTAAACGAAGCTGAAATAGTGGCATAGCCCTCATCCATACAAGAACTTCTTGCATACCTAGGCCAAGAGGTGGGGCGGGTCGGGTTGGTCGGGAGTGAGCCCGAGCCCACAGCACGGGCTGGGGATGTGTGGGCCGCGCTGGAAAATGACTGCCCTAGACCGGCATGGTTGGGCAAAAAATGGGCAAAAAGGGGGTGGGCTGGGGAAGAATAAGCCCAGGGCTGCCCCGTCTTGGGGAGCGGGTTGGGCGGGCCATAGGAAAGGGAGGTCCGTGGGCAGGTTGGGCTAGTGTGGGCCAGGCTAGCCCGCCCTTATGTCCACCTTTACCTAGGCCATCAAAGCATGGAAAATTAGAAGTTTAAACGTATTTTGCCTTTTTTGATACCTTGCTTTCAGTCAAAACTGTACTACTATAAAGAAAAATCTAATTAAACGCATCAGTCTCTGAAACTCCAGTAAGGGTTTATGTGCCAGGAGGTGGATGACTTGACGCTGAGGAGATTCCTAAGAGCCCGGAATCTAGATGTGGAGAAGGCGGCTTTGTTCTTCTTGAAGTACCAAAACTGGAGGAACAGTTTTGTACCAAAAGGTTATATCTTAGAAGCTGAAATACAACATGATCTTGCCCAAAACAAAGTGTTTCTTGGAGGATTAGATAAGAAGAAGCGGCCTGTTGCAGTTCTATATGCAAGGAGGCATACTCAAAACAGCAAAACAGGGGGTCTTGATGAGTTCAAGCGTATGTTTCTTCCTACTATTACATCTACATATATCTCCAGCATTACAGACCCTTACCAACATCTGCATTATGTTGTTTTACACAGGATTTTGTGTTTACATTTTGGATAAGACAATCGCAAGGTTTATCTCTAAACTGTGGACTGTGGACTGTGGACTGTGGACTGTGGACTGTGGACTGTGGACTGTGGACTGTGGACTGTGGACTGTGGAGTACTTTCAACCTTTTGAATTTGCTGTTTTCTGAGATTAATTTCATCTTTCTCAATAGTAACTATTTCCGGTTTGTTTACCATTTAACTGATCATAAAATCAGTATCCCAGAAGGACAGGAAAAATTTGTAGCTATCGGGGATCTCAAAGGATTTGGATACGCTAACAGTGACATCCGTGGATATCTTGGGGCTTTCTCTATTCTACAGGTGAATGATGTTCCCTGGTGATTAGATCTTCACAACACACAAAGGTCTATCTTTGGTCGACATCTAGTTTTATTATTAATCTTCACAATCCTCTTCTACAACATACCACCCAACCCTTACTAATGCCCAAAAATCAATAAACTTCCATTCTATTTGCCTGAGATTCTGAATCACTAACTTATCTCCTTACCTGTCAGCCCTCAAATGTGGGAATGTTACGGGCAATGTTAAACCCCGAGGCAAAGTGGCTGAGCCATGGACTCCTGTGAGAGGGCATATATTGCACACGCAGGTTCTGTGGACCATGACCCAGCCACTTTACCCCGTGGAAGCATGTGTACGTCGCGTACCCTATGTTAAGTACTCTGTATGTTAATGCACCAAAGCCACCAATCATGCGAACCTATCCAAGTGAGTGTTCTCTTTTTTCTTGCTTTCAAGAAAATGTCTGGAACATGGCATTCCTCATAACCATGACCGACAAGCGACCTACATAAAATTCTCTGACGTAATCTTTGTTTGCACTTGTACGTGGACAATTTTTCTTCATCATTACTTTTATTAGTCTACTAGAACGGAGAAAGACCTCGCGTTTTTTAGAGCAGGGGTTCAACAGTGAGACAGCATTAAAAGCAAATTTTAAAATTCGTGGCTGAGTTATCTTAACAATTTAGTCGACTTCTAATGGCACAAAATGATATTTGTTGAGTTGGTTTTTATGATTGTGCAGATTGTTATCCGGAAAGATTAGGGAAGTAGTTCCTTGTGGATGCACCGAAACTTTTCATGATAATGTGGAAGATGATGTACCCCTTGATAGACAATAACACAAAGACGAAGGTGATTAGACAAATCTAGAATGCAGTTTATACAGCTTAAAACTTAGTCCTTATGACCTAAAGTTGTTGGTTTTTTTTGTTTTGGCAGATAGAATTTGTGGACAGTAAGAAGTTGAAATCAAGCTTGCTAGAAATGATGGAAGAAAGCCAAGTACCAGACATCTATGGAGGAACGCTGCTACTGACACCTATTCAAGACGCCTGATAATATTGGGCATGAATAAAGCAGATACTAGATAGTAGTGCTCCTAAAAACATAGGGAGTAATATGAGACATATAAAATAATTACGAACAAATTATTGGAAGTAGTTAATCAGTGGAATCTCATTAAGAGTAGGTACAAACTGAAAAGATGGAGAAAGTGAGTAAGAATGAGAAACCTGTTGGGATGCCAGTCGAAGAGAATAGAGAAGAGAGACTGATGAGTATATGTATATGTATATGTATATCCACCATTCACCATTCACCATTCACCATTCACCATTCACCATTGTGTTTCTTCCTTAATTTGATTTTATAGGCTTTTAGCCCGGTTAAAACTCATGTTAGACGATACTCCTGATTGTACTTGACCAACTTGTGCACTTGTGCCCTTTCCTTTAGATTTGAAGCCACCCCTTTTAAATTTAGTTCAGCTCGCCTACCTGGTAAGCGGGTCAATCGAACGAGTTCGGGTCGGTTAATTTTGGATCGGGTCATTTCGAGTTGGAAGATTTCGGGTTGGATCGGGTCAATTAATATCAAGTTATTTGTGGACAATAATCAGTTTGCAACAATAAAAATTCGGGTCAAGTTATACCAGGTCGGGTCTTGAGTTCGGTTGTCGGGTCAGGTCTATTTGTATGTTTAGTTAAGTTCAATTCAGTTCAACTTCTATAAATTCAGCTACTTCAACTCCTATAAATTCAGCTCGTCTCCCTATTCTTTTTGGCTAATAGAAGCTAAACTAGACTGAATGAAGCTGAACTGAATTGAGTAGAACTGAATTCAATTCATTTCAACATTATTATTATTATTATTTTATATTCCTAATTTTAACATTATTACTATTATATTATATTAATTTATTTACTAATTTTATCACTATTATTATTATTATTATTATTATTATTATTATTATTATTATATTTACGAAAAAAATGCACGTGGTATCCATGAGGTTTGAACTTTTGCACGATATGCCCAATTTTTTGATTCAGAAAGCTTTAAGAGACAATAACTCGTGTTTGCGAACTTAAAAAATGGCGATTTCTTTTCAAATCGATCATCTTTTCAAGTACTGAGATTTGGAAAAAAAATTGACTAATTTGGTACTCATTACCAATAGATATGGCCTTGATTTGTAAGATATGAGCTAAGCTGAGCTGAACTCAAAAAAATAGTTATGTAATTGGATTAAGCTGGGAAGAACAAGTTCATTTCAAAAAAGTCTAATTCAATTCGTACCCATTTTCTATAAGTTTATTCAGCTCCTATTAGTTTATTTCAGTTTAGCTCTAATATATAAGATCAGTTTGGCTCCTATAAATACAATTCAGCAAAATTAAGTCCAAAATAATAGGGTCCTGACAGTAAAATACAGTACTATTTTTTGTTGATTGTACTGGTTCTGTATCTCAGTTATTAGCATCAACGATACACAAGTCATTAGGTTTTAAGAGAACAAGAATTATGAAATTCAATTTTGAGGTGTTCTAATAGAGAAAATAAGTGTTCTAATAGATAAAATAAAAAAATATTATTAATCCAACGTCACTTTTTTTTTTCTTTTCCTTTTTTCACCGTAGACATATCGAAGAATCCCGATCTATTTATTTTTTATTTTTTTATCAAATGCGACATGTGGTCCCGTATAAGTAGGGGTGAGCAAAACAGGATATCCGATACGGTTTTGAAAATCGTATCGGATATCCGATTTTTAAAATCTCATTTTTTTGTATCCTTATCCGATACGGTTTTTCCATATATCCGGAAACCGTATATCCGGTTTTTCCGTATATCCGGAAACCGTATA
>JAOWBH010158322.1:0-11516 GCA_028566215.1 Silene coronaria | reverse complement strand
AGTGTTGTACTATCACATTGTAACACACAATCATACTTATCACACTATAACTACATCATCAAAACAAGTGACCATATATATATATATATATATACAACGTCATAGAGCACGAGGCTCGGACATCAAAGCAACACTAAAGTAAACATGTATCATTCTATCCATTTCCTCATAGACATATACACATATATATTCATGACATGCAATTACTCTACTTTTCTCATGTTCCATATACACCTTCACCAAGGGATTCTCCAACTAGCAACCACAAACTCACATCATTATGCACATCATTCTACCAAACACACATAGCGTCACCCGAATTTCCCAGTGGTTTGCCGGTAAGGAAAATAGAGTGTAAGTTTGGAATGAGGGGACTACCTACCCAAAGTTATTCTCCTATTTCTCCTTTACTGGGTTCATTTTATTAAACACACCTACGTTCATTTTGAGTTTATTGGTTTAGGTTACAAATTCGTTGCTCTGATACCACTTTGTAACACCCCCGATTACCCGACCAAGGTAATTGAGGATGTTATCATCTCGTTTGCGCGAGGTAGTATATCAAAACTCTAACCATAGAACATTTTATAATACAAGTTAAGTCATTACAATGAACTAAACTATAGAATAATAAATACAACTCATTTACTACGACCTCTACATCTCATACATCAACCGACTCCACTCTCGTAGCGCGGCCCATATCCCAACGCGTCAATTGCAACCTGTGAACAATCTGCTCCCCACACAGATTATAGCAGGCCACCCCGGAAATGGGTGACGACACATAACACAAATGCCAGTCTCAATATTACGATACATAAATGACAACACGGAAATAAGATGTATGATGATGATCATGACATGTAAATAAAATATACGAAGTACTCATACCTCCAACCGGCACCTCCAATACTAGTGTCCACAACTCGATGGCGGCACCGTAGTACCGCTTATCCCCACTACCCGGACCGCAGTCCGAAATAAGTACCCGGACGCACACAAGTACGGGCCCGGGCGCTAACCGGACCCCTGCCCGACTTTACAGCTCACCGTAAGTCTCTCCTTACTCAAGTCATTAATGTGCACATCCCTATTAGGGTGGGAAGCCTCAATAGATGACCCAAGCGTAAGACGGTCTTCCAACCGCGTGATGTCTCCTCAACAACCACCATACCAACTAAACCTCCAACCTCCAAGCTCAACATATCAAGATGCACAATATATCAACAACATCCAATATCAATACATGTACAACATACCATAAATGTATTAACATATAATCTAACTCATGAACCATAAATCTCATGTCGCAATGCCTCATAATTCCTTTACATATTTATCATGTTATCACCTTAAGCCACAAGTTTCCTTTTCAAGTTATAATGCAACTAAGATGCTCACAATAGAATTACTATGCATGACATCAACATGTACATATCAATCATTGAGACCGTGTAGGATTAACCTACCTCTAAGCATACTCCAATAAGCTAATCGCATCCGACCCGATTCCGTCTCGCGAAACCCTCTCATCCTATAATAATTACATATTAACTATCATAATTCATTCTATACCAATATAGTAACCAAAATCCCCTTAATATTACTCACTAATTACCCACTAATCTAATTAAATTCACTAATTACCAAAATATACAAAACCCCCAAAAGTTAGGGTTAAGAGGGTGATTAGATCTCACTTACAATAATGGGTAATTGATGAATAAGGTGAACAATCCTCCAATCCAAGCTTACAGCCCATAGAAAAGTGTTTGGGATGTTTTTAGAGAGAAAGGAGAGTGTTTAGAGAGAAAAGGAAGAAGATAAGAAGTGAAAGGATAAGGGAAAATCTAATTGAAATCCGTTCGTCTCAGCCCATACTCGGTCGAGTGACCGAATCACTCGACCGAGTGCACCTACTTGGTCGAGTACACCTGTACTCCACCGAGTGCACTCCATTCGGTCCCTCCCAGACATTACTCGGTCCTCTGAAACGTACTTGGTTGGTTGGTCTACTCTCATACGAGGTTGTAAGATTCCAATTAAGTTCAATAATCTGTCTACTACTCCTAATTAACTTATCCTAATCCTCTCACTAATACCGGGTATTACTGTTTGTGTGTAAGAGTCATGCCTTGACCTTGGGATTGAGAGCGTTCAATCTATTTAAGGATTAAGTAATTATACCCTTAGCAGAGTCCGTATCGTGTTGTAAGTTATTTAAGTCGATGTCTATGGGTGTTGAGGAGGTAGATTTTCCAGTGGACCTATTTGAGTTTCCATTAGATGGTTTCGAAGTTATGGTCGGGATGGATTGGTTGGGTAAGTATAAAGCAAATATTGATTGTCATCAGAAAAAGATGTCGTTGAGAGGTGTTGGATTTATGTCCATGGTCCAATTAAGGCAACCCGGTTTACATTCTATGTAACCGTAACGTTTTGCTAGAAGCCGCTTACGGACCGAGTCTTAAATGAGTTTAAGGACTCGTGTAGAATTAAACGAGCCTATTGGGTCACATACATGATGAGTACGATGTTTCCTATTTACAGTCGGGCTGAAATATGAAAATAAGGCTCTAATTAGATTAGGCCTAGTTACGATTAAGGTAAGGGTTTGATTAGGAAACTCAGTCTTTACTTCTCTATATATAGAGACATATATATGGAAGTCAGTTTCATTCATCCTATTTCTATTGGAGGCACTACAATTGGAGTGCTCTTGGTTATTTGTACCAGTTGGGTTATTCGGATCTGGTTCTTATTTTCGTATATTGCTCGATATTATTGCTCACAGATTAATTCCGCCGTGAGGTAATTCGATTGCCCTCTTTATTTATGTTTAATTCTGATTTCTGACATACATATGGTCCTGGTGATTTGTATATTAAAATTGTTTTAAGTACCGACAAATCCCTTCAGTGGTATCAGAGCGCATATGTAACGTTAAAAATTGAATTATGTATGAAATTCGTTTGAGATTTCGAGTTGCTTTATCCGTTGTAATTTGGATTACACGGTGTTTGTTGCTTTACAAATTGATGGACTCTGATTTTTGATTGAATTTGCCCACAATACGAGATTCTGTATTTATCCTTTTTCGTATTGACAAGCAAGTTGATTTGTTGAGTGGTTTTATTGTTCCATGTATGCCGCCATTAAATCTGGACATCGCGATCATCTTTTACGAAATTTGGATATTAAGATGTGAGTTAATTTTGATTATTTCATAATACATCGTTATCACCCGTCAATTTCGCTTGTGGTAATTACATTATCTTGTATTACGAATCGGATATGTGTTTTGTTAATTATAACATATATTAATAAGAGTATTAATGTCAATTGGTTAACATGTACAAACATATTTTTTTGGGTTAAACCTAATTTGATTAGGTGACTAATTTGATTAGTTTAGTTTATATCTTTGTATATATTTGATATATGTTGTTGCTCTTATTCTATATTGAAATTATATATTAATGATATATCTTTGTTTTATTTTGAGACATGCTAATGTTGATTCCTTTATGTATGAGATGCATATAATTTGTACATTTTCATTTGTATGCATTAATAATTGGCATTTAGGATTAAATCCCTTAATTTGAATATTAAGTTAATGTCCTTCCATCTTAATGACTGTAATACACTTATATCATCTTATAATAGGTTTGCCAAAGTAGAGCATTCTGGTTATGTAAGTTGAGCATGTGAATAACAGTTATTCACACATGTAGGTTGATTGTCTTAACAAAATTTTCAAAACAACTTTGAACTTTGAGGCATAGAGTTAAAATTCATATGATGATTATTTAACAAACTCAGAGCTGTATATGAGATACAATTAACATAGAGATGTTTACCTTAATCCTTATAATTTGGGCGATGATCCAAAGCTCACTTAAATTATAGGTATTTGGGGTCTTGGAATATTTTATACGTATGAGGGTTACTTGTACAATTTTCATAGTCTTAAAATTGTTTAAGATTCATCTGTTACACATTTTAGCATGTCACTTATGTTTGCATATTTATATTGTTGTAAATAATGTCAACTGCCAATTCATTTGCGCTCCGTTCTATCCTTGATAAGGAGAAGTTGAATGGTTCAAACTTCTTGGAATGGTATCGTAATTTTAGAATTGTTCTCAAGTAGGAGAAAATGGTATATGTCCTTAAGAAGTAATTGCCTAAGAAACCAGATAGTAACGCCTACACCACCGTTATAACTTGGTGTGATGTTGTATTTGTCGACTTGTGATCATTTGCAATATTGAGACTGACTTTTTTGTATTTCCAACTGTGATAATGCATATGATAATTTCCTGTCATACTAGGGAGCATCTAGTGGCAGGTTGGTCGTGATGACATGCGAGGCCCGGGGTAAGCTTTGACGGCCGGAGTTAGTAGATTAGTAGTACTAGCGCCATAGTGGTATTCGAGCCTTGTATAATACATAATTCACCTTGTATGATTCACTTTGTATTTTAATAAATGTTTTTTAATTGGGGTTTTGATGCACTACCTCGGAAAACCAAGATGATAATAACCTTATTACCTAGGCCGGGTGATTGGCGATGTTACAGAATGTTAAAATACCATTTTTATCTCCATGTTTACCGAGTTGTGATAAGTTTTACGTGTCTATGCCAGTATTTATGGGTGTCAAGTTGTGAGTGTGTGTTATAGAGAGGTGTGCGTGAACTTTGGGACGAAGTTTGTTTTAAGGAGGGAGACTGTAATACCCGTAATTTTGAGTACATTATTGATAGACCTAAGGTAATCGTGTAAAGACTATCAAGCATATATTGTGCGCTAGGGAAAATCTGAGTTGGTGCACAAGTCGATCGACAAGACTAGTTAGTCGATCTACTAAGTTGGTCACTAGGGATTATTGGCAAAACAGATGAGCTGATGGACCAGTAGGGACAATTGATCGACTAAATTTTTGTGTCAGCGAGTTAGACGCGTTTGATTTGTTTATTTCCTATTTAACCGAAACCATCTTATATCTATAAATACTTATCAAGGGCCGTTCCTAAACATTTTTGCGCATTATACTACACATTCCTACACCGTAATTGAGAGGAATGAGAGAGAAGAGGCGCGCGATTTTGGGAAGCTCCTGTTCAATCGATTCATTTCCTTCTTCGTAAGTCTCTAACCTATTTTTCAAGTCGATTATATATTGCCTAGAGATTCGTGCCATAGCCTACCGTTGACCGATCCTTGGCGGTGTATGACCCGCGATGATTCAACCTTAGTTCGGGTGTTGAGGGTTTGGTTTATCGTTCTTATTTATTTGTATGGCATATTTAATAATTCTATGTATTATATGCCTTTTAGGTGGAGTATTTGTAGAAGAGAGGTTCTAGATTGATTGCTAAACTTATTGCTCAAAGTAATTGTTGACAGTTAGGGATTACCTACTCACCCAACGTATTATTCATTCTCTATTTGTGTAATTGTATTATGTGTTGAGACTGTGTAATAAGTGTGTACTCTTGGTTGTGAGTATTGTATTGTGCCGATGAATTAATACTATGATTGTGTTATTACATTGTGTTGGACAACTAATATATACGGTGCAAAGGAGTTTACAATCGATATTGTGATGGTACAGTGTCAGGGAGTGTTCCTAGTTGATGATATAGCGGTACGGTGAGAGGGAGTGTACCTAGTATATGATGTAGCATAGTGACAGTGAGTGTGCTTGCACGGTGACAAGAACTGTGCATTTAGTGGACACATAGGTGGCATGCGTGTTGTGGTTGTTCTCCAGTCATGTTTCTCCATTGTTATTATTTTTTTTTTGTTCGAGTTTATTAATATTTTTACTTTTAAGTTCCTACGTAACCGTTGGTTGACGTGTGTTGTGTCTTGTGTAAAAATTTCACCATGTTTAATTGCGGTGGCCTGTTATGATCCATTATATTTTCGATCAAATGGGAGAAATCAAGTTAGCATGTACGGATTAGTTGTTGGTGTTGTGTGATGTGGCGGGCCGGCGTCGTGACGTGTAGAGCAGTGATTAAGCCGAGACTAGTTTCACAATTCATTTAGCCATTTACCAAATATTAGTTATTTCATTAAAATCATTTATCAGTTGGTCAAAGTTATGTATTGGCAGTTTGGGACAGTTTTGCAATAACGATGTAATTATTTTAAAGTACCTTTGTGTTGTATACTTTTGATATTCATTGCCTCGGGCAACTGAGATGGTAACAGTCTCTTTTAACCTGAAATGTCTTGCTAAAGGCTCATGGTTAAACGGGAGTGTTAGAGGAACAACTAATAGGCATCGTACACTAGTCATATTTGCGACAGGAGCGAAGGTTTCATGATAATCACACCTTCTACTTGTATGAAACCTTGTGCAACCAATCTTGCCTTATACCGTTCGATGGTGTCGTCTGCTTTGTATTATCTTAAAAAAAACTACGTCTCGAGAAACACTAAAATTTTCTTGCAAACCCATTTATATCCAATTAATCTTTTGCCTTCCGGTAAATGAACAATCCTTCATGTTCCATTTTTCTCAAGAGCCTCGATCTCCTTATCCATGTCTTATCTCCATTTGTCCTTTTTAGACGTATAATGGTAAATTTTAGGCTTCTATATAACATCAATCATGGCTAGAATACTTTTGTGAGCAGAAGAACAACAACCGGTAGTGACTTAATTAATTATTAGAAAACGAGTACCTATCTTTAGAGATGTTGACTGAACTGGATCGGCAATTTGCGTGGGGTTTATGACCCGGGTCGACTTGCAAACATAGGTAATTGTATTATTGTTGATAATATTGTGTTATTGATTCGAATACATGAGACCATATATATAGTACTCACTCCAACATTAACCCTAGTATATCTAGCCGACGTAACCTAGCGGTCTAAACCTGAGTTTCCTAATACACTAAGATATTATCTCATATGACTACATATAATATCTTATTTCCAAATAGATTGTGACATATTGTCTTCAACCACGGATTTGAAGGATCAATTATTGACCGATTTTTGTGGTTCTTGATGTTCTAAAAAGTGATGAGAGCAGGTGCTGCTCAAATTTGGGAAAAAAATGACGAACAGTGCAACTTAATGCTATGTTTTTCTTCTTATTAAGAGTTGCTCATGGTCGTTTATGGGGTGCTAATGGATATGGTTGTTAATGGTTTGAAGTGTGGTAGATATGGGGTATAAATAGTGAGAACTGAGAAGGGTTTGTTAGGGTTTTGGAAAGGAATTTGCAGCCGGAACGGGTTGTGTTGCTTTGGACTGTTTGTGTTGCTGATTTCGGGGGTTTTTAGGGTATAAGAAGTGAGGTATGAGGGGATAATATATGGAGATGTACGTAGACATATGGAGATGTACGTAGACATAGGAGATGTACGTAGACATAGGATATAGCTCGTAGTTGTGGGCTGTTTCGTGGGTCTTTGGTGGGTTTGAGTGGAGGTTTCTTGATGGGCAAGGTAGTGGATAATCGGGTATGGTCATGGTTCATTGGATGCGGGTATAGAGCCGCACGGGAAAAGGAGGGCTGTTTAGTGTCGTGGGTTTGGGCATGATTCGGGAGGTTTGTTTGGACGTGATTATGGGTTGTGATTTCATGGGTTTAGGGCTGGTATAGAGTCTCGAACCATGGGTCAAGTGAGGTATTGAATCAGATTGAAAATGCTTCGCAAGTAGAGTCCAAATTGAGCTAAAAACAAGTTTAAAATCACACTTGAAATTGCCTTAAAAAATCGAGTCGTAAATCGACTTAAAACTTAATTTAAAACAAAAAGAAGACGATGATAATTAAATGGCATGATATGATCGACTTATCAAATCGAGTTAAAATATTGAGTCCATGAATCGCTTTAGAAATCGCATTTTATTTTACTTTAAATTTATTTTAAAACAAAAAGTAAATGATTAATCTGAAATTCAAAAATCAATAAAAACAAATCATTTAGAAATTAATTGTATTTAAAATTTACTCATCAAATAAACTTTTAAATCAAACAAAAATAGCATTTATATCTTAAAACGAATTCCACTGATTTGATAGCATCCACTTGATTACACATTTTGTCAGATCATCATCGGGTGTTTGTCGGATTTTCTATACATATATGTATCGACGGATACTATAATACCCGGTATTGTTAAGGCGGTTTAAGGGCTCTTCTGGGATTAGTGAGTGGACCTTAGCTTACTGAGAGTCTTAATCTAGAGTAAAGGGTAAGTGTTTGACCAAATTATAACCTATACTAGACCGAGTGAGGGTGCAGTAGACCGAGTAGGTCACACTCGGCCGAGTACAAGCAGTACTCGACCGACTGAGTGATACTCGACCGAGTGGACTCGACACTCGACTGAGTGCAACTTGTTAGAGGTGTATAAACTTAGTCGGGATCTAAACTTCGCCAAACCCTAAATCATTTCTTTCTCCCTCTCTAAAGCCTCCAAATCCTCTCCCTTGTCTTTAAAACCCTCCTGAACCTTTCCCCATGGATTTTAAGCTTGGATTTGAAAATTATACACATTCTCCTTCTTCCTTTCACCTTGTACATTAAGATCTACCTTTTTATCTTTCTTTTGTTTAACCCTAACTTTTGTGGGTTTATGGGTGATATTAATTAGTAAGTATTATGAGTATCCTGGGTAATTAAAGGGTAATAATAAAAAGTTTGTATAGTAAAAGAGTATAGAATGTATTGTGATGATAATTATGTGATTATTGTTGGATGAGATGGTTTTGTGAGACGAAGTCTTGTTGTCTCGGATTGCTTATAGAGTTTGCTAAAAGGTAGGATTTTCCTACTCGGTTTCGATACAATGGATGTTCATATATATCATTATCATTATTGTGATTAGTCTCACATGATTATATAAGTGAATTATAACAAGCTAATGGTAATAATGTCTTAAAGGATGGTTGTAATTGTTAGGTTGCATTATAACCTATAAATGGGATTTATCGATAGTCTCATGCTATAGTTGGAATGGTATCATACCATGATAATGGGTAAGTTATGGATAGTCTCACATTGTTTAATGAAAATGGATTATAACATGAGAATGATTAAATGTTAGTACATGTGATATTGGCATGTTTGAGATTTATACTTATTGTGAAAGTTGCATACTTGGCATATCATATTGCATATTGTGATAGATGTGCTTATTGGTGGATATTGAAAGTTGTTGGTGGAGTTGCGGCTGTGTTGTACGGTTGTTAAGGAGACGTAAGGCGGTTTGAAAGACCATCTTACATTTGGGCCGTCTCTTGGAGTTTCCTTCTCCAAGGGGGGTGTGCAGATTAATGACTTGAGTATGGGAGGACTTGTGTATGTCATGACAGCTAGCAGGGGTTCGATTAGCGCCCGAACTCGGTACCACGAGTGTGTCACGAATACCTGTTTTATGGGATGCGGTCTGGCTGTTTGGTGGCGGTGTTGCGATGCCATCACCGGGTTTTCTGAATATGAGATGGGGTGGACGGAGACTTGTGACATGCATGCTCATTGTTGCACTTCATGTTTATGTTTACTTACATTTCAGTAATGTTTGTATTATCGAAACCGACACTTATTGGCAATGTGTAAATTGTCTCCTTCTTTATTTGGGTGGCCTGTGATGATCTATATGATATTTTCGATCATAAGAGGGGCAGTTTAGAGCATAGGTTGCACTTTGGACATTGGAGTCGAGTAGCATAGTCTCATAGTATTCGATGTAGACTTTAGTATGATATAATAGGTAGAGATCACTTTGTATTATTCGCTTATTCATTTTGTAATTCGTTCAACATGTATTTTAGAAAACGTCACCTAATTGTAGTTCTGATTCACTACCTCGGGAAACCGAGATGGAGATATTCTCGATTACCTCGGCCGGGGTAAGAGGGGGTGTATGTTATAGATACGGGTATCTACATAGCCACCACTTTGACTGAGGCTTGGACAACGCGAAAGTCAAAGTAGTCGTACAAGTCGATCATAATCACGACATGCGAGTCTCATCGGATCATTTATGGTCCATTAAACCTATGACATAACAGCCATATGACATAACATACCTGAACTGTTAGTTCTGGAAATGTTGTTGTTGTTGATGTCTAATTAGTTAAATGCGTAAAAGAATGGGGCGAAAGCGAAACCAAATAATATTGAAAAGATCTAATAGGCAGCAATACAATCCAAACACAATTAATCGCCAAAAAAATTTAATATCTCGTCAATACAAATAATTAAATCATCTAGTTTTGCAAATTATTTTTTTCCATATGTTATATTCCATCATTATCTTTACTGTCAAACTCATAACACCATAAGAGCCATATTAAATAGCACGTTCCATCTTTTCTTCAATTAATCGAAGGACATTTCAACTACTTTCATTCGTAAAGATGAATGTCGATAGTTTAAATGTTTGTATTATTTTTGTTGAAATTGAAGTATTATGATACTTAAAAAAAATATTTCATAACATACATAAAATGTTAATATTACTATTATCGTTATCGTTATTATAATCATTATCATTGTCATTATCATTATTATTAAACCTCGTAGTTAATTAAGTTCAGTCCAACTTTTTTTTATTCAGTTTAGCTCAACTCAGTTCGTTTCAACTTTATTCGGCTCACATCCATTAGTTCAGCTTTATTTGGCTCAAAAGAACAAGGCTTATATGGGCCTCACAATTAATTAATCTGTAGTAGGGCTAAGCAAAACCGTATATCGATACAATTTTATCTAAGTTTCAAAATCTCAATTTTGAGTATCCTTACCCGATACGGATTTTCCCTATATAAAATTTTCGTATATGCGAAATCATATACACGGTATCCGATTTCAGTTCAATGTATGTAATTTTTTTATCTTATACAATACGGTTTTATTACACGTATCCGATATGCTGTATGAATAAAATTATACAGATTTCCGGATATCCGATACGAATTTGCGGATATCCGATTCGGTTATTTGAAAACCGTATCGGATAAGAATTAGAAAAATATGAAACCGGATACATGATATCTGATACAGTTGCCTTTTTTTGGAATTAAATATTAAAATATATATACATAAGTAACAAAATATCCAATATATTGGTGATTAAACCTTATTCTTATTAAACTTTAAGTTATTTACTCTTATAACTTTTTAAAACACTTTTAAGTTACTAAAATAACCAACAATCATACATAGAAAAGAAAAAAAAATTATTAAATTACATAAGTGAGGCTGAAAACTGGATACCGAATATACGGAAAAAACCGGATTTATGGTTTTCGTATATATGAAAAAACCATATTAGATAAGGATATTAAAAAAGAAGATTTAAAAAAAAAAGCAGATATCCCATACGGTTTCCAAAACTGTATCAGATATCCGGTTTTGGTCACGTATACTAAAACAACCAAAACTTATTTGTAAAGATAATAATCCCCCCCCCCCCCATTACGACCTCGTAACCCAACACCCAACATACCTGATCGAAGAGATACAGGTAGCG
>JAOWBH010158321.1:0-20152 GCA_028566215.1 Silene coronaria | reverse complement strand
AGTAAATTTTGTAAATTAAAACTTGTCCAACAAAAATAACAAAATCGAAGTATAAATGTTAGATGACCCGTCTCGAGCATTCATAGATATAAATTCCTCCTGATTCATCGAGTCTGCAAATCAACAAGAATGCTACACAAATTAAATGCAACTCTATACTGGCGGGTCTCACATGCACAAATTTGAAAACAAAATAGCCTTTGATGACGTGGATTAATCTGATGGCTTTATTTTCTTCTGATTTTAGGAAGATAAGACTAAAAACAAATCTAACACCACTCTTATCAAGGAGGAAATTAAACCCAATAAATGAGTAGCCATAACAATTTTACTTGACAATGCAGAAATGAGAAAATTTAGTATAAATGATTTACCTAGGCCATTAAATAATTTAAATAATTTTCAAGAATCGGGACTTAAAAAAGCTGCTCAGCCGGTATGAGGATACTCTGAAAGGGTAACGTACGTAACGCCGTAACGGCGTTACAACGTATATATATATATATATATATACGTTCTACATTGAAACCCCCCAAAAATACGTACAAAATACGTGTGACTAAGAGTGAGTGATAGACCACGTGTCTACAGGTGGCCCCCATTATGCGTAGCACGTGCTCTCCTATATAAACCCACGTCATTTGGTGGGCGATAACCGAAGCTCAGTGTCCCCCTCCCTCACTCACTACATTTTACGTCCATTTAAAAAAATAAGAGAAAATACCTCGAGTGAGAATTTCTAGAGAGAGAGATATTTCTTAGTAACAGGGAAACCAAATGGGAGAGGTATGTTAAAATTGTTAATGTTCCGTCTTAATATTAAAACGGGTTAAGTAGGTCCTAGGAAAATACGCTCGTCTTAAACAAGATTTTACGCGAAAATTAATGTTACCATTTTGGTGATATTAGTGTAAATTTGTATCAGTAGCGCAAATCCTGGCTCTGCCGCTGAATTTTTAAAAACTCTTAAGATTATTAGTTAATATTTTCAATATACCGTATGTCTTAAGTCATAACGGTAAATCCTGGCTTCGCCACCAGGCAGAACATTAAATTTGTAGGTTTTTTTAATTTGTATAAGAATATAGATTTATTTAGTTGATAACTAATTTAATTTTTGTAATTTTTAGGAGAAGGGAAAAGGGAAGAAGAAGAAGAAAGGAGGAGGGGAGAAAAAACAAGAGGAAGAAAAGAAGGTAGAGGTGGTTACTGAAAAGAAAGAGGAAGATGTGAAACCAGCCGCTGCGGCGGCGGCGGTGAAAGAGGAGGAGAAACCACAGGAAGAAGAGAAAACATCTGAGGGTGGTGATGGTAAGAAAGATTCAAAAGAGAATGCGCCGCCTCCGCCACCGCCGGAGATTGTCTTGAGAGTTTTCATGCATTGTGAAGGGTGTGCTCGGAAAGTTAGAAAATGTCTCAAAGGCTTTGATGGTAAATTAATCTCTTATTATAAAATTAAATTCAATTCTATGTCGCTTTGATTCGTCTATATTTTATTAGTTTAGGAATTGATAGAGTAGCTAACTAGCCTTCATTATTAAGGGAATTAATAAGATTCTATTGTCGTTTTGATTCGTTTATATTTTATTGATTTTAAAATTAATTGACTAGCCACTACACATTTTAGTCGTTACGAAATAATAGTTGTGGGACGGGGTCCAAAAGGGATAAATGACTTGATTAGAAAATGGCTATGAATGGGAAGTATTAATTAAATTACGTTGTTTTGATTCGTTTTTAAATCGATGGTTATTATTGGGGTTTGATTAGGAGTAGTAGATGTGACGACGGATTGCAAAACGCACAAAGTGGTGGTTACGGGAGAGAAAGCAGATCCGTTAAAGGTGTTAGACCGATTACAGAAGAAAACACACCGTCAAGTTGATCTATTGTCCCCAATACCTCCACCTCAGGTCGAAGAGGCTAAGAAACCCGAAGAAAAAGAGCCTCCTAAACCCGAAGTGAAAAAAGAAGAGGTTTATTTTTCTTTTCTTTAGTCTACTTCTCTAGTATTTTTTTTGTTGTATAGTTTTGGTATGGGGTAGTATTTATTTTTATTGGATTTTGAGATTTGAACGTAAATTAATCTGTGTGCGATACCACAGCCAAAAGTCATTACTGTGGTGCTTAAGGTTCACATGCATTGTGAGGCTTGTTCATTGGAGATCAAAAGACGGATTGAGCGAATGAAAGGTAACATCTTTATTTCACATCCGTTATCGTCACAAATTATTCGTATTATGTTTGTCCGTCTTGTTGTAATTTCAATTTAATTTCCGACATAATTGATGAGTAAAATTCTAACTTTTGAAAGTATTCGGCTAATCTCATTGTTAGATTTTGATGTTAATGTCATTGTTTTAGCGATAGTAGCTGACGGAAAGTGTTTTGCCAACGGAAGTATTATTTTTGGTCCATGTAATTTATTGCCAAACACATTGATTTAGGTTAGACTACCACAAATCACTGTGGAACCACCTGATCATTTCGATCAGGATTTAGGTTAGACGACCACAAATTGCGTTGGAACTGCTTTGTGGATCTAAATCGAAACCATGTTTGGCTTATATTAGTTAAAGCTGAATGTAGTCCAATGAGTACGGGGTATTTGATATTGCAATAGAATACAATTCTACCCATATTTTCGATTTATGGTTGGTTAAATTTGAATTATTTTTCTAGGCGACAACCGTTTTAAGAATTTGTTTAATTAATCACATTTCTAAATTTTAATTTCAGAGGTGGAAGAGGCAATCCCAGATCTAAAGAATTCACAAGTGACAGTAAAAGGCACATTTGATCCTCCAAAGTTAGTGGAATATGTATACAAGCGCACTGGAAAGCATGCCACCATAGTAAAAGAAGACCCTCCTCCCCCAGAGAAAAAGGAGAACGACGACAAGGGCAAAGACGGAAAAGAGGAAAAGAAAGGCGGAAAAAAGTAAAAGAAAGGTGGAAATGACGACAAGGAAAAGAAAGGCGAAGAGAAAGCCGAGGAAGCAAAAGAAGAACAAAAGGAACCCGCGGCCGCCAAAGGCGACGATGGAAAAGCCGCCACCGAAAAAGGTGGACCGGCTATGGTCGAGGAGGTAGCAAAGGTGGTCGAATTGAAAACAAACGAGTTTCAGTATTACCCTCCTCGATACGCAATGGAAATGCATGCATACCCACCTCAAATTTTTAGTGATGAAAACCCTAATGCTTGCTCCATCATGTAGACCTCATGGATTCATAGGTACGATCCTATGAAACAGATCCTGTTCAAGCAAGGTCGTGCTTCTCCATCATGTAAATTTTTAAAAAATTGTGGGTTTAAGAATATTGGTGGGTTTTAGTAGTAGATTACTATAGTTTTTAAACTTTTGATATATGAAAAAAGAAAAAGGAAAAAAGAGGGTTAATTGTGTAAAATCACAAATTGGTCCTCCTTTTGTCCCTTTATTACATGTGCTCTTTGGTTAGTAGCATCAACTTTTAGCAGTTTTTAGTATTCATATAAAAAGTTTCAAAAAGTTTGTAGAATGAGAATTTTGTTGAGTTTTTTTGTATGTTTTTGTTTGAATCTTTGTTATCTAGTGTACTTTGATTATACATCACCATACTCTGTATCTTCCTTCATTCCTTCATCATCGGTGAGTCGGTGACGAATATAATATAGTATATACTATTGATGTACCTCTAAATCTGATCTAAATCTTAAATCTGAAATGTTCTAATATTGGTAATTTCTATAACATTCCAAAATATAAGTATGTTATCACAATATCGTTTATTGCAAATTTGCAGTACACGATTATACCCTAGGATGGAAGCTATGTAATAATCGGAGCAATGCATTGTAAGATCGTATAATTTTGAGTTTCGATCCTAACAAAAAAGTTTATAACTTGGCCCCTTCAAACTCGAAACCTTGCTAAACGATTGATCGATCCCACGAACCTCTTAACTAAATTATAACTAAACAATCATAAGAGTAGTACTTTTTCACATCTAAAGTGAATTAAAAAGTTGTAGTACGTACTAAACAAAGAACGAAACATGTGCATGGCATTACACTTTGTTTTTGGTCATATTTATTAAATGTGTACCAACTTTTATTTTTTTAAGTTTTGGAATTTGTGGACTATTTAATTTTTGATGTACTTGAGGTAAAAAGCTTAGGGTCCCAAAGTAGTATAGTATGCAAGTGGGGGGAAGAAGGAGAAGTTTCTGGTCCCCAAATGCCATAAATTTTCATCACCTTAATTGGTTTTATGTACTAATTGTACTTGTAGCGAGTCTCTCCTAAGACGGTAGTGTCCGTTCGTCTTAAGATGAAAACAGGTTAATATGATTTATTTGCATATACTTCCTCCATTCTCATTTGATGTACCCATTTATTGAATATATTTGAGGAGTATTTTAATAAAATGGGTACATCATTAAAGAACGGAGGAAGTATAAGACAAATTTTGTTAGTTCGTACATTCCCTAGGCATATTTCTTTCATTACGTCTAACATACTTGATTCGCGTTAAGTTTAAGATAGATATTACCAGTTGCCACTTTAACTAACAATTTGGGATGGAAGTTATATGTTGCTTGTGTATGGGAGAAGGTAGTAAATTTAGAAATTTGATGAATTGAAGGAGATGTAATAAATTCTTTGTACAATTGAACAAATTGTGGGGACAAAGAAATATAGTGAGGTTCAGAAAGCCATGGTGCGATTAATGAATGAATGCTATGGAGTTACTGCATTGTCTTGTTGTCCACATTTTGAGTAACATTGATTCTCAAATAAGACCGTTTTCTGACGTAATCACTATGTAATAATACTCCGTAATAGTTATATATCTCATTACTTCCGATACTAAATGAGTCACATACATTTTTGAGTTTCATACTTGGTAATGTATATTCCGTATGAAATCATAATGACTGGATATGAATAACCCGGTCGACCCGACGTCCAAGGCTAACAGTCTCCATCGTTAGAAGGTGTCAGAGCAGTGGTTAGATTCTTGAAGCAAGAGAGAGCAGTGGTAGAGAACAGGTGGAAATGGTGGAAGTACTGGAAATGCATCTGACTACCATTATTGATTATTCTTACTCAAAAATGAATACTAGTATGACTTTGCATGTGTTTGCTGATTGTATATCGTCCGTTTCTCTGACCATTTTGTTTCCACTATTTTTTTCACCACAAACCTAACAGTCTTACGCCTGTTCCTAACGTGACTCAACTGCCAATTTTAATTCTATCTTACATGTACGGACTATGTAATTACACATTAGTTTGTTCTTTAATTATCCGAAAGGCCCCGTAAATTTATACTTCATCCCATTCAAACCAAAGGTTACATTTGACTTTATTACGCTTGTCGAGGCGTGTTTTGTAACGTGAATATTTTCAGTTGTACATTATTAAAAATTATAAAAACTTGATATTCTTATAGCATTCATGACGATAAATTAAACAAGATCTTACATGACTATGTTTTCTCTTATATATCGCAAATAATACCAAAGATTCTCTACAACGATGAATAGTGTCAAAAAGTCAAATGTAACCTTTGCTTTGAATGAGAGGGAGTATATAAATAACGGTCCATTTTATAAGTTGCTACGGAGTAATTCACATTTTAACTAAGGTAAATATTACATTGAACATTTTTTGCAAGAATATATGATATTAATCATATTATAGTACACAACAATATATGTTCTCTAACCGTTTTGTTATATTAAACTATGACACATTTGAAATATACTCGATCTTGAGTAATCCGATTGCAATCATAAAAAATGGCACAAGAAGAAGCTGAATTATTGTCGAAATATATGTTGTTATAGTGAGGACTTGTAACAATTACAAAGGATATGAGACCATGAGATCGAGTACATGAATCCCAATTTGTGAATTAATATAAGTAGGCTTATAACTTTATGAGTGCTTGATTACTTGTAGAATTTTTTTTTATGTGGAGTCCTTGATCTGTCCAATTCATTGTATGATCTTGTTTCTTGAAAAATAATAAAAAATGAAAAAAAAGGCTTATTTTCAATTATCCCTAATTAGGCCAAATTGGTAATTCAATACATTAATTGAGGGATAATTGAAAATCTGGTCATCTCATTACTCTCTAATTTTGAGTTTAAAGAATAGGAATATAAAACGTTAGGAAGAAGCTAGACAGGTAAAGTATATAATTGATTAATCCTTAACTGTTTACGTTATATTCCCTCTATCCCTTTATTCTATTCATTTGATTAAAATATTTCAGACAAAGAATAAATAGATGATACAAATTATGAAGACAATGGAATCTGAATACTCGATATATGTGCCATTTTGCTATTTTGGTCACCATTACCTTGAACAATTAGTGAACACAAATTAGGCACTGTTTCTAAGAACTTGCCCAAGGATAGGATAGTTGCCCCTTTCTTAGGAATTACCTTAGGATAGGATGCTCTTTGTGTAACACAAAACATACTATATAACCATTAGGATTCTCTCCATTTCCTTCAATTTCCTCTCAACGATCCGAATTGTATTTTGTAAACGATCTAACGGTGCAAGTGTTGATGTGATGAATGAGTAATAATAATTAAAAATAGAAATGTGAGAGGAAATGGACAAGAAATGGAGAGGATCCTTGCTCCATATATAACTAATATAAGTACTCTATTTGTTTTATGTGCCTTTTTTTTAAATAGTGTACTCCCTCCTAATCAATAGTTTTTTTTACGTATTTTTTTTTGGCACGGTTTACCTACTTGATTGCATGCACTTTACTAAAAATATCAAACCAAATGCAAATGCAAAAATTTATATTGAATATGAGGGAATATTTTCGTTTTCCTAGTTATACATACGTTGATCAAAATGTCCAATTTATCAAAATATGATATATACTCCGTATTAAGTATTAACCTTATGTTATTAGACTTGCTGGAAATGAACAGATCAAAATAAGACGAGCATAATAATATTTTGAAGAAAACACATAAACATAATAATACTTCTAACTTCATATGGTAAAAATATGTAAAAAAAAAAATCGAAACAAAAGGTGAATATTGAAATTTAAAAAATAAAAATAAACTCAAATTGATAAATAATAAGCAAATAAATTTATTGTATGTGTAGCTTGATCTTAGGATGCCATTTGGTTCGAGCTCGAACAATTTCGGCTCTATCATCTTGCATCCGAAGAAGGTGAGTACTCTCAATATCTTCAATAATTGACCGACTTTCGGGATGAACATTACTTGTCTCGTCGCAATTGGTTGATGATTTACGACATGTTTGCAAAGAATGCAAACTTGTTAATGATTCAAGAACGTTGGCTTGCCTACATTCTCGACGGTATTCAAGTGTCATACTCGTCATGTCGTAATCTTGCAACACATTCAGTGGTACACTCTGCATTTTACACGTTTACGTCATTGTAAATAGTTACTATATGGTATGATTGAATTGGACACAAATTAATGGACTGCAATATTTTAAGTCGAGGGGAGACTGAAAAGGGTCCACTCCCATTTACATGAGATAATATATACGCAAATTCTCATTTTAGACGTCTTAACATAAATGAGAAAAATGTCGAAATTTTATGATTGAAAGTGACAGTTTTAACGATAAAAAGTTATGACTAAAACTGTCATTTTTTTAACAATAAGTTGGTGGTAATATTTTATCAGAAAATATTTACATTTTATTCGTGTAAACTAAAGCATACCTCCAAAATCCAGCCAATGTATTTAACATTGTTTACATGCTGATTGGCATCCATGTCATTCCATCTAGGCTGCATTCATCAGCAATTACGTGTTAATTTAGTGTGAGACGGTCTTTTAAAAGAAGACAGAGCGAGCGATATCAGCAGTTACTTACCGCTAAGCCAGATCGAACGAAATCAGCAGTTTCATCAGTGAGTTTGTTGATCTTTTGGGTATCATAGTTTACATTTTCGAGTGCGTGTCGAGGCAGGTAAAATGGTTCAACCTCCTGCCTCACTTCTTTTGGTATTTTTGATATCTTCCTTGTTTCTCTGTTCATTGTCACCCATGTACTACAACAATTTACACCCATATGTTAATTTAATTGATTAACTTCTTAAATTCCATTAAAAAAAATTAACTACTTAACTAAAAAATTATGTTATAAGTTTATGCGATATAGTTCCTTCGTCCATTTTATTTGTTTACCTGTTATATTCGTTGTAAGAATTATTTTAATCAAATGTAGACAGACGACTGGTATAAAAATTAATTACCTGGTTGCTCTAGTTATAATTTGTTGAGTACTATAATCTCGAATTATCCAATCTCTTCTCATACCATTTTTTCCCGCTGCATCAACCCATGTATCTATCTCAACAACATCTCCCCTGTGAATATATAAATACCAATTGCAATTGAGCCTACGTTAATATTTTTTATAAAATCGAATAATAATAATAAAACTTAGATTTTAAGAGCTAGGAATATAATCATACCAAGAACTGTATTTATTCACTTGGATATGTACCCGTGTCACGACCCATATAAGTTTTCTGAGGCTCATTTCACGCGTTGCTCCAAACCCGTTTCCAGCTAGTCCCGAACTTGTTACGTGATTCAATGCTGTCTCCTTCATACACATCATTATAAGACTCATTTAGAACAAATACAATGTATAATTTACATCCATAATGTTTTGTACACAAAATATTTTGTAAATTTTTCGTTCGAGATTTGATGATATACGGGATAACGTGAATATGTGGTTAAGAAATGTGATTCTTACATGAACTCATTAAAAAAAGGGAATTTTGAGGAATATAATACGATAATAAATAATTCATGAGCACTTAATCAAAGATTTCAAGTTTGTAGGAATAAAAATCAAAAGTGAGTTTTGTCACCTTTTATTTGACCATGCATTCAGAACCAACTCAAATACGATTTAAACCGATGACAAAAATAAGTATAAAAACTCGAAATTTTTCATAAATCGGTTCGAAAATTGTCATAAAATTTTGAAATTTAGAATGAACCTGTAACAAATTCATTAGGGTTTCCATTGTAGCAGTTTTATCAGGACCAATTTCATAGGATCTAATAATAAACGTTTGTCGATACACAAAACGTTGTTCAACAAATTTTCCAAGCATGCAAGATTGAACCGAATCCTCTTCGTCTTCATCATTAATCACCTGGCTTTTCTTCAATCCCATGTAAGGTGCTTCACCAACACTAATCCCATTAAGTTTCTTCCCATCGACGACATCCACATTATGTCGTCGACTTTTGTTGTTTAACACAAATGATCTCGGGTTGTCAGATCGATCCAAACCATATATATTAACGTTTGATATTTTTCCAACGTCGAAATTATTGTTATTCTTCCTAGGATGACAAAATCGCGGGTTTACAAGGTCGAAACTCTTACAAGAAAATGTCATTTTTTATGAAGATTGATAAAAAAATTTGGCTTGGAGAAATGATTGAATTGCAATTAAATGGAGTGAATTATTTGGATAACTTGTATGCAATAATAATGTAATTTGGCTTGTAGAGATGATAAGATTTAATTGTTTAGGTGGGTGTAACAACTTAATTAATTTTAATAAAAGAAATTAAACAAAATGATTAGTCGTTAATTTGATTTATAATCTTCCTTGTGGTAGTTTGTGAACGTAAGAAAAATATGATTTGTAGGTCAACCACTGTCATCGGTCGAAAGGCAATCAAGGGTTCCTTGTATCACTAGCTTACACGCATATGTAGCATATAAAATTGATTAATCACACTAATAACATTTAGTGTATCGGTTTTTCTTACAGGTGTGCTACGGACATGTATGTTAAAAGGTATTTAAATGAAATGTTTGACATGCATATAATTAAAAAGATAAATTGAAAAAAAGAATTTCATTTACGGTTAAGTTTTTCATTCAGATTGTTTTAAAATATACCATAGCCAGGCGGCCAGGCCCAGTTTAAAGGGTGTTTAAGCAATGAAAGTGCACACGGCCACCAAATTTAGGGGCCTGACTCGACACCCTTATCGAACCGTATTAGTTTGTGTTCTCCAAATTTGCAAGACCAATAGACCTGTGTGTATCTTTTATACTGTTCATAGCCTCATAGGTCATCAATCATTCTTGTTCAGGTTTGTAAGCAGTTTATGTAATCAGGACGGTCTATGATAATGTTCTATCCGTTCGCAACTCTTTTATTCAACAATTTTAGAAAGAATTCACAGTAATTATCTCATTTACCCAACTTACACAGTTACACTGCTTTAATATTAGATATTTTAAACTTGTGCAAAACCGGAAAAAAATAGTGAATTGGTGATCGCTAACCAGTAACCACCAGCATGCGAAAGTTAAATCTTAAAGATATCAGATTCTTGGGGGAGACGGTGGAATAATTCAGTCATTTTTGAAAGCTACCCATCTTCCAGGGCTGAAGCTCGGTCACGGGGCAATTCTGCAACACAGAAGAATCAGAGACAAGATATCCATGCAGTTGTGGAACGCAACATTAAGAATGCGTCCTGGAGATCGTTGTGTTTCTTCAGAAGTTCCAGGATACCCCTTTTAAGTTATAAGCACAATCCTAAATGATCCGACACATGCCTGACCCAACCTGCCCTGTATCCAATGTGATCCATTCATAACACAACTGGTTTAGTCTTTCAAATAAAATGACTTGAGTCAAACCAGACGTGCATCCTCATCTTCCTTGTTTTACCGGGGCTTTGTTGATTGCAAAGGAACTATTAACTATGCGGAACAAATTATACTTCGTGAGCATCCAGCTTGAAGGGATTTTCTTAAACAAAGTTTCTAATGCATGAAGATAGTTGAAGAGTCAGAGTTCACCTGTTAATGCTGTACAGATCATGGTGACAAACTGATGACGTTTGAGATGTCATTTTGTGGCAACAGACTAGAAGTGGGATGTTTCACTCTGTGCAGAAGTTGCCAAACATCTATGTCAATACAACTTTCGGTCATTTCGAGAACCACCGGATGACGTGAAGTCTTATTCATCTGTACAAGCATTGTACCCTGAACAACAAACACGTGAATCATAGCATTTTTAGCAACACCAACTACGCAATGAACAAACTCTGAATTCTGGAACAAAGAAGAAAAAAGTTCTAAAAAATATGGTAGACTATTTGTTCATATATCCTGTAATTCATGCAGAATACAGGTGGTAAAGCCATTAAGTGGTGATACAAATGACCTAGGTTTGTCAAAAACTGTCTTTACAGGCTTATAGCTCTCCAAACCAGGGAAAAAAAAGTGTTGCTAGTACTATGTAAAGTGAAAACGAGGGGATGATAACTTGCCTCAAAAGTCAACAAAAATGTCTGAAATTGAAACAGAGTTTTCTTCGTGGATTCGACTACTTCTGAGTCAGAAGAGGTAACAAAAGCTGTGATCTCTTGAGGAGAATGGCCTAACTTACTCTGGACAACCTAAAATATTACCAAAAACCAGAAATAAGGCAACAGAGCAAAAAAGAAAAGGGGTGCATTTATAAAATGCAGGTAACCTTCACTCACGTTGTGGTGGATAAAGACTTCTGTAATGGAGCTTCCATCGTCAATATAACCCTGAAGCTCAAAAGTAGATCGACCCTTGTACTGGAATCCCTTTACACCAGTCATAATGCACTGCAGAAGTTAGAATAATTCCTCAGAAAACAATATTCTTTAAGCAGTGTCTGTTTGCTCAATTAAAGCATTTGAATTAACTATATACTGTAAAAAAGAACACAGTGTGCTTGGATCAAGTGTTTCAGAGAGAAAGTGATGGGGAAACTACTTTCCACTATTTCGATAAAGGGTTGTAGGAAAGGGGAGCAGATTAGAGGGATCCATTTTCCATCCCCTTACATAAATCCAATCATTCAATGACATGAAAGGCTTCGCAAAATATGATCTGACAGCAATTTGATGTCATGAGTTTTGACAGATTACACATTGATGAATGAATTCTGAGAACCTGATATTTGAGAAATTTATCGCTTTGGCGACCTAATATCATAGTGAATTTTTTTTTAAACTAAGTGAAATTATAAAGCATATCAAGTACAAATAAATAAAACTTTGAGGTGCGATTTCACATAAAATCTACCAACAGCTCTTTTATTAAAGTTTAAAAGTACTTGTGACTTGGATGAAATTTTGGTTACGTTACGCCTTTAATTGCGAAATTAGGAAATACTGCAACATAAATCTCATGTTGCAAAAGAAGAATTTGTGAAATTTTGGTCTGCCAAATTAGAGTTGGCCCAACCCTTAAGTCACCAAATTGAAACTTTCCGTAATATGATTATATTTGTTGACACAAAATCACAAAAGCTGGAGTGCAAAACTACTAGAAAAATAAGAGAGAGCGTAATAAAACTGAATATACCTTGATCTTTCCCTGGACAGAAGGTTGTATGTCTTGCAATGCTTCCCATTTGGCTAAAAGACATGCCAAATAAGTGAAAGGAAACTCCTTCTCTCCACTTTGTATAAGTGGGTGTTCCAAATACTCAACCATTTGAGCATCTTCATTCTCAACAACAGCGGTAGAAGTTGAATTATGCAAAATATTTTCTCCACTGGAAGGTAATTCAGTGGCTTCCCTTCTAACTGGATGCTCGGGAGTTTCGACAATACTAGAAAGTGATGAATTTTCTCTAACTGTAGGATGCTGAGCAGCTTCTGTAGCAATAGACTGCCGACAGGATTCTCTATTATTAGAATACTGATCAGATTCGCTTCTCTCAGATTGGTGAACAGAGTTTCTACTAACAGAATGCTGACCGGATTCTCTACTAATAGAATGCTGATGAGTTCCCCTTCTCACTGGAACCTCATGAGTTTCTGCAGCACTAGAAAGAGAAGCAGGTTCCCTAGTTGTAGGATGCTCAGCAGCTTCAGCACTATTAGGCTGCTGAGCAGATTCTCTTCTCATAGAATCGGCACCAGTGTTTCTACTAATACAATGCTGATTTGTTGTCCCCCCTCCAAAAAACTCTGTGGTTTCTCTAACAGCAGGGGTGGCTTGCCCTGACCTGCCGAGTGTATCAGCACCTGCAACAGAAGAGGGTGAACAAAAATAAATACTATATCCATCCCATTGTTTTAGAGCCTGTTAATTTTGCAGTCAACTAATGTCAATTTTAATCTAATTTTAAGTATAGAGTTTAAAACGTAATTCAGAAATAATCTCTTTGTGTTGCTAACACAAGGGAAGGCTGTGTACATCCGACGGAAGGAAGGCGTATAGACATTCATGTCAACGACACAGATAATTGAGGAACACAGTAACTGGTAAAGGTTTCAAAACTCTTTCACAAGTAAACGGTCATGAAAATTAACCTAATATAGATTTCTCAAATAAGTACACCAAGTGCTCAAGAAATCAGAGTTCCAGATCACCATTCAGCTATACAATTTTAAAAAGTATCATAATTCAGCATTGCATTGCATACCAAGGAAAAACATATACACACACTGAGATTTGGGAGTCCTTTGCATGCATTATCCATAACTTGCAACAGGCCAAGATCTTTGTGCCATAGTACAATTTTATAGCCAAACACAGATTTCACATGTAATGAATATGACAATATAACATGATGAACAAATTAGTAGTCTTCCTGAGGCTGTGGGCCTGTGACCCCATAGATTCACCTCTATTATTTAGAGCATCTCAATCACAAAATATAAGAAAATTATTACACTTGTTACACTGTCATACTAATACATGGCAATGAATCACTGTGAGTATCATTACCAAATTACGTAACTATCGCCATCTATCTACTTGACAAAACACCATCAAGCACCAAGATTATTCTAGTACAGATCAATTGAGTCCTGACTCCTGAGTCTCACACAGGTCACTACAAAGTAAACCATAGCTTTGAAAAGCGAGAAGCAGACGGAGGCAATAAGGACCCATGGCGGCAAGGCATAAGGTGTGCCCCTCGTGCATACGAGGCTTATTTGCTTTGCAAACAAACTTATGCTTCTCAAAGTAGAGTTGTGTACACCTATTGTTTTTCGTAAAGGCCTCACATGAAAAGAAGTTGGAAATCCAAAAGAAAAAACATATGGAAATTAATAAAAAGTGTGCCTTGGTGTGCCTGCCTACTTGCTCCTCATGCACCTTGTTTACCTTGTGCACAAGGTGTGCCTCAAAATACCCTAAGAAATTTAAGTTGGTGCCGCGCTATTTAAAACTAATCTGAAGACACTGATAAAGAGACACACAATCGACACAATTACAAAAATGGATTCCAAAGTATCTCCTTTTAAGAGTTAAGAACATTCACTGCTTCCTCAAAGAGGGTACACATAAGAAAAATATGGACTAGCCTGCTAAGTACTGATGTATTACTTCTTAAAACCTCTAGGACTCCATCAAGGGTGGGAAAGAATAAACTTAGTAATAAGAATGCTATTAAAGAACAAGAAGCTTAACTCACCCTGGAAATCTCGACGCAGTTGGGCAGCACCATGCCCTACAGAAGTCGTAGTGTTTCTTGCAGCAGGATTGGCAACATTGGATGGTACACTATGGTCAGTGACACCATTTTCTGGCCAAGCAGCACGTGTCGCTCTGTTTGACAAGGAAGGAACAGTTCCAGACCTTGTTCTGCATCATACATTAATAGCAATAAATAACTAGATTCAATGCCAAATAAAATGGAAACCAAGCACTTTTAATCAAACATATGCCGCCTTGTTAGCAAGACACTAAACGAACAAAAGAAAATCCAATAACTTGGTGACACGTTAAACTGATCCTCGTTACTAATTGTGGACAAATGAACACTTTAAAGATAGCAAACAGTAAAGAATAACAAGAAACAAAACTCCAACAAGTGTCAAAAATCCGGTGAGACCTATCACACCAACCCTAAAACAATCTCTTAAATTGAAAAACAGCATCAGAACTGTTTGCTCTTACCTTTTCCCCCTTGGCGGCTTATTGACTTCTTGAACAAGCCTTTGTCTAGCCTTTTCCAGCTCTTCAACAGACCCGCCTAAAACTTCCATTACTTCAGGAACTAACATTAAAAGACCACGTCGGACATGGACATTACGAATGACAACCTACAAATCATAAAACCATATGGCTTTAGGATGTTGGTCAAGGACCAAAAATTAAAGAGTGAACAATAGTTCTAGGACATTATAACTGTAATCAAGAACCAAATTCCATAACCAAAGAAAAATGCAGAATTTCAAAACTTAAATAACGAAAGAATATATGGCCAGATGAGTAAACCTTAAAACCAGCAGGTGAAAGTGCTGCAAGACTTTTAATAGGCCTATACTCCATCCCAAACACACGTTGTACACCATCTGTCATGGAAAGCTTGAGGCATCTCTTGTTCCCTGGCGCTGCATTTTTGTACCTATCTCTTAGAGGAGAACTAATATTTACTACTTCATCAACCTGGAGAAAAGTCAAAGAGCAAAAGCAAAAGGGGTTAAGAGTTACTATGGAACACTATGTAGAACCAAAAGAAAAACACTGTATCAAATATCTATATCCTTTCAGTATATCAAATTTCAAAATGAAAAAGGCAATGATCAAATAAGTTCAAGGTTGACGAGAAACGTTAGAAATGCCAAAAAAAAAACAAGGATAAACTTTATCTCAATAAAGATCTAATATAAATAACTAGCAACCGATCTATAGAAGCAAATCATGTGATTGTAAAAAGACAATAAGGCAATCAGAAAAAAATAGACTAAGGAACCTCAACTATATAAGGTCACAAAAATTCAGACCCTGGTTACAAAAAAAACTTATTTATAAAGAAATACAAGATGGAAAATCATTACTCTGAAGCTGCATTAGTTGTTTTTCAACAAAGTTCTCTAAAACTTTTACCACATGGTAACTAATAAGCAACATGGTACTTAGGTTTCGACATTAATTGAAGCAACAAAGTAAGTTTTTATCATAACTTTCATAAATTTTATCACAAAAACAGCTTAAGTTATCTTTTGAATGCAAAAAATGAACCATAATTAAACAAAGCTCCAAGCTTTCAATTCTATTTGAGACCTAGTCACCTACCATTATCCTAAAACATAACTCCTCCTTTAATTATAATGCACAAACCAGACGCAAACACTGAAAACAACTTTGAAATAAGCTACTTTCCATCGTCTTTTAGACAATGAAATCACTAACATTCAAGCTAGGAACCATAAGTTCATAATTCTTAGTGATCCCCATCAGTATAACTTTAGAAGCATACCTTCATAGCACAATGAAATTACTTTAACAGTGCGAAAAAAGCCACCATCTTTGTTGATACAAACTACTATATCTCACTAAATCCTTAGCCCCATTTGTCGCAATTACTCAACTTGCGACTATACTATCGAAAAAACAACATAGTAACCTCAAAGAAACAAACTTTTATGCACCACAATGCTCATAAAACAAAGTACTACCCCAATTCTGAGCAAATCAAAGAAACAACTTTTAAAAACTCTGCATCCTAATCAATAACATAATCAACTTATGACTACATTACACACTAATTAATCATCAAAAATCGATACGAATATTATGAAGAAACCCTACATCCTAGCAAGAACATGATCACATTATAACTGCATCACACACAAATTAATCATCAAAAATCGATACGAAGATTACGAAATAACCTGAAGAACAAAAGGACCAGCAAGATCAACAAGATGCAAACCAAAAACATTCTCCGGTAAAACACCAGCACCAACAACATTCATATCCGAATTCAAAAATTGTCCAAAACAAAGCTTAGCCTTAGTCTGCACATCAAAATTCCCAAAACCTGGAACCGAATTCTGTAACCCTAATTGACAAGAATTAAGCCAATCTCTCTTCAACCACAGCCCCATTTTCCTCAATTGATCGTTCACCGGACAATCCGACGCCACAAACTCCGCCGCCGCAATTACCGGCGTCGTCTGAGGTGGAGGCGGTGGTGGTGGTGGAGAAGGAGTGGAGAGATTTTCAGCAACGTCAATAAAATCTTCATCGGATATTTCAATAGCGGCGGCGGTTGTGGTGGTTGTTGTAGTTGTAGCGGTGGGGGTGGAATTTAGGGTTACGTCGGAAATATTAGGCATTTGAATGTCATCGTAAATTGCATCGTCTTCGAAAACAATGTCGTTGTTATTGTCATTTTCTTGTTGTTGCTGTTGTTGGTTTTCGGAGACGGCGTCTTCGAAAACAATGTCGTTGTTATCGTCATCCTCTTGTTGTTGTTGTTGTTGTTGCTGATGTTGTTCGTTATCGTCGTCGTCATCGGAAGAAGAAGAGTAGACCATGCGACGGTGGCGGCTGCTCATAGTTGTTGTGATTGTGGTGGTTCAATTGAAGTGGAGGTTGGAGAAATAGCGGGAATTTTCCCTCCAAATGTTTATATATAGTCTCTTCATTTTGGGGTTTGGTTTTGAATCTAATACCTCAGTAAAAGTTGTAGACCCGTTCTCGTATTTAAGAGAGACATATCGGTTTTAAAGAAGAAAAATAATAGATCGAATATACATCGGTAAACAAGAGAAGTTTTTTTGAGAATGCAAAAGAATTTGTTGTTACTACTTGATATCACCATCTTTTCTTTTATTCGAGTCGGGTAGAGTCTTAACAGGGTTCGAACACGAGACATTTGGTTAAGTTAGAACCACCTTTTACCCGTTAATAAAAGTGGTTATGGGTATTTATGATCACCATATAATGGTATGTGGATCCATTTTAGTGTCCTAGAGACCTATCATTTGGACTTGGTATTTTAAATTTAAACAGTTCATTTTCATACGTTTTCGTTGGATATTAATCATATTTTTTTCAATAGTTTGTTTAATATAGTTGAGGTGATTTTAGTTTAATTAAAATGCTCAATTTTTATGTCGTTGCACGGTACAAATGTACAACCGCCGTAGAGTAGAATTTGTGATAGCTAACATTACAAAGTAATCATAAGATATGAACATCTAACCATTGGGGTATACTTGTTTATCGGTTTTCTAGTGCAACTAAGTCCTTTAGCCTGTTCTGTAACTTTTTGGGTATTATAACTTACCCTCTTTCAATTTGTCAAAAAAAAAAAAATCATTGGAGTATTGACAAACCCCTCCTTAGATCAATGGCATTAGTCAGGATCCTGAATTATACTCACATAGAATATAAAAACGGAGTATGATTTGATATTTGGAGGCATGAAATAGCAATAGTTGAAGCAGTAAGCCTCTCTTATGACGGATATATCCGTCACAAGTTTGTAGTGAATTAAGTATCACCCATAAGGCCAAAGGGGCAAATAAGACAAAAAATAGTATGCCTAGAAAATCACAAATGACTTGTTATCTACTCATGTGAATTTTATTTAACCTGTCACAAACTTGTAACGGATATTGACGGTGACAAATGATTCATTGTGTAGTAGAAGAACAACAAAAGGAAGAAAGGCTTTGTTCCTATAATAAGTGGAACATCACCAAACGGAATAATAAATGAGGAAGCGTGGCTCACCAAGTAATTGTTTCTTCTTCACTGTATAACCCAATCATTGCTGCTACAATCATGGAAATTGGAAAGGAATTATTATCTTTAATAAAGTTGACTAATTAAATTATCTCCTTGTATCTCTAATTCTCTATTCTCCTTGGATTATTGTTCAACATACAATGATATAGTAGTAAACTAGTATCCCTCCGTCACAGTTAATAGTTTACCCTTACTTTATTTACCCCTTACAAGATAAAATAAGTGTAAAATATTCACTAAAATAGAGAAAGTAACGTTTTTTTGCCTTATATATTACTCTTACAAATAGTCAACGCAAGTTGTATAGTAATAATAATTCTGATTAGAGGTTTGCTCGCAGTAATTTGGGGCAAAATTTGCTAAAGTAATGCATCATATTACCGAGTACCATAAACTTATGAACCATTTCTCATATTCTCATAAATCTATGGAGTACGAAGCATAATATTCACCAACAACTCCTAAACCTCATACACGCACATAATACTCCTTTGTCCCCGTCACTTGTTTAACTTTAGTTAATATACCCTTTATACAAATAATACAAACAAGTGATTAAGATAAAGAGAATAACTCAACTCTCATAAATTCGTTTTAAGTTTAATTTATACTTATATTTTCGGGTCAATTTCATTTCCATTATATTAAGCTTAATAGTATTATGTGTCAATGAATTCGTCATATACGCCCATCAAAATTAAACAACAAAGCTCACACTATGAAGGGAACATTTACATCATACACGCTCCATTTTGAATTTTTGAATTATAGTTGAAGCTTTATTAAGCTAGGTGTACGGATTTTAATCAATTATATATATTTTTCATTTTCTTTCCACATATTACCCTAAAAAAGAAAACTAACAATTCTCTCTGTTTTCACCTATGAACTTAATCAAATTGATTTCAATATTCTCTAATTACAAAACATTATCGTTTCATCAAAGAAGTTAATACTCGATTTTGTCAACAAACAACATGAATTATTTTTTCAATTGAATTAATTACGTTGTTTTCCAATTATGGGTTTATTCTCAAGTACGATTTTCTTTTCAGTTGGTGGGTTAAAGGAAGGGGCGTGGTGGGAGATCAACATCGTTGCAAGGGACGTGGTGTAGTATTAGATGCATGCGCAGGGTGGCTAGGTTTGGGTGCACCGGTGGCTATTGTGGAGATGGATTGAGGCGGTTGAAGGTGGGTTGTTATGTAAATTATGGGGTGTTGTCGTGGGGTAGGGTCGACGACGTTTTGCGGTGATAGTCGAGGCCTCAAGGGTGGTGGGTCAACAGTGGAGGTAATAACACGAGTGGTTCCGCGCAAAAGGTAGGTAAAGGAGGACCTACAAGTGATGGTGAGGGAGGGGGTGCGTCTAGATATGGGTGGTAGAGGCGTCTCTAAGTGACAGTTACGTAGGGGAGGCAGTGGGGTGTTGGATTTATACCTTGAATTTGATTTATTAGTCGTTGTCGCTTCGAACAACTAGTCGGGGGTCCCGCTGCCCGGTCAGCGGGCTGGGGTCTGGACTAGGTTCTGTTCTGGGCCGAAATTAGGTCATCTGTATTAGGGTATTAGAGAGTATTATATAAACTCTCTAACCCTC
>JAOWBH010158310.1:0-11517 GCA_028566215.1 Silene coronaria | reverse complement strand
TTCGTACGCCGATCGACACTTCTCATTAGACAACTCCATCAAGAAGTTGGTTGTTCTGTACTCGAAGGCCCCATAAATAACACCTCTCGAGCTATCCTCATATACTAAGACTCCTAAGTATCATCATAGCAGAGTCGCCCGTGTAACTACACGTAATTAGTCACTTCATTTCAAACCTTGTTGTGAACATATGCCACCAGCGTCGCGCGTAACCGCGCGTCCGATTTGCGGAAAGGCGGCTGCACATCTCCCATGGAGCCTCGCGGGAAAGGCACGTCATGGGTTATTACCGATTTGAAAGGCTTAGAAACCGATGAAATGTTAAACAAGCCTGCATTTGTGGAGTCACCACCAATTTTTGTGGAAAATTGGAACCGTTCGAATAATTCATATCATGCCATGACACAAAGTAGTGACATGAACACCAAGAACTCGTCACCTTTAACATTCTATGTCTAGAATGACTCTCGTAAGCCCACGAACACGGATGTTCACAGAGATTCCATGTAAGAGATGAGAGTACGTGTTAGGAAGCTCTTTAATCGAACACCTAACATCGACCGCCTCGGTAGCGGCCTTTACTAATGATTGGTGAGTTCATTAATATTTGATACATCGTTGGTTATATGCATGCTATGCAACAAACATTATATTGAACATTTGAAACTATTTATACTACGTCGGTGATTTATACAAATAGAGATTAATGGTCAAAGTAGAGATTAGATTAATTGTATGTGATACACAAACAAGGTACAATGAAAAATACAATATGAGTGAGTATTTATATCATAAAGATACCAATGAAGGGTTTCGAAAGGAATAAAATAAAGAAGAATAAGTGAATGGATTAAATTAAATAAATAAATTAATGAAATAAATAAAGAATGAAATAATACATAAAACTAAGCGATATTGGCATGTATTAGTCAATTATATATAAGACGTTATGATTTTAATCGAGCGATTTAGAGTTTAGAGACAGAAACCAGCGCAGAATCGGCGCAGCTAGTGGTGCGTCCTCTGGAAGAGGCGCAGCCACTGATGCGTCTGTCCCTGGGTTGGGTTCTGACTGTGAAAGTCAGAATCGCAATCCGTTATATGTTCGTTGGGTTAATTTAAAATGATTAATTGTAATTAGGAGTCAAAGGAAGTGCTTTAGCATGTTGTTAGACGTAAAAATATCTATAATCATCATGAATACGAATTATAAACGATATAAGACGAAGTAAAAAGGACGGTAATTGTCGAATTACACAAAATATACAAACTACGAATCAAAATCGATAATAAACGTATTAAACTAATGAATTAAGATTCTAAAAAATGAAAATAATATTTAAAGAATCTATACGACAGTGGACTTGAAGGAATTCGATATTGAAAATCGAATACATCGAAACCGGAATCGATAAATTGACGAAATCTGAGCAATATTGAATTATTGACGATTTAGGTCGAAAGGATTTGAATAAATTAAATTTATTGATTAAAGATAATGAAAGAATGAAGAAAATAAACAAAATAAGATAGGTTACGAACCCAGAAAATACCGAGGAAGAAGAAGTAGAAGAAGGAAGCCAGAGATCAGGCAGCCTCTTAAAGAGGCGCAGTCAATACTGCGTTTCTTCTAGAAGGCGCATTCCGTGGTGCGTCTTCTCTCCAGCTGGTATCGCTTCTGGTTTTATAAAAGATTGATTTTTAAACTATTTTGAATGATAAAAAAGGGTTTATTTGGCATCTTTACGACGTAAACAACAAAATACAACATTAAAATTACAAATTAAAGAGAATTGGGATTTATACATTCAGACTTACAAGTTAATGGCACGAGATTAAACTAAAAAAAAAGCGTTTTTTAGTGGTAACTCGAATTAATGTAAGAATGTTGATGCTTTTGTTTAACAAAGAAAGATTAATTAATTATAGTCGGTGTGTAATTGGTCAAATTGGTCGGTTAAATGCAAAATCGTGACGGTACTCGAAAGGAATCGAGCTAACGTGGTCGAATAGATCAAGCACATTATATCAAAGCGCAAGAGCGTAGGTCTAAAATGCAAAGAGGGAGAAGAGAAAGAGCGGACACTCGCGTGAAGAGTACGAGGTATGAAGGCCTCTATTTATAATAATCACAAGATAGGGTTTTGGAAGTCTGGAAACTGTTAGAAACAGCCTGGGGAAGAGGCGCAGCCCTTGTTGCGTTCTTTCCCCAGTGGTATCCTATTCAACACGCAAGATCTTTGCGATTGGATTATGGAAATAGGAAGATAATGGCTTCCTTATTCCGCAAGGTGTGATATTTGGACGAGATATTTAATATTAAAATATTATTTGGCGATGGCCATTCTAGAAACTTCCGGAACGGGTTTAAACGGTATCAGAAAATGAAGACGGTTTTTGACCCGGACTCTAAACGGACTCTAATTACTGTCAAAACGACCGTATCGGCGCATAGATGACGACCAAGGGGTTGACACAATTGTTTGAGCTACCACTTGACGAAGCGTCGAATTAAATGTCATAAAATCTTGCCAGATATTAAACATGCGGCCCAATCATCACTGGGTGGTTTGCGGGAGGTGCAGAACAAGGTGTCTAAAATGTATGTAGATGCCGACGTGATTACTTGCTATGCGTCTTCGTGGGTGGATGCAATCGTTGTGGATCTACTAAGATAGGGTTTCCCTACTCAGTTGTTATATGATATGTTATTGTAATTATTGTATTTGTGATGATGTTGTGGTATGACTGTGATGTTGAGATTGTTTTTGAGATTGTTGTGATGCCATTGTCGGGAGATGATCTTCACTCTTATGTATCGCCTCCTGTGGCTCCCGTCACAAGGAGGATGCGCACGTTAATGAGATGGGTTCGCTTATTGCGATGAGCGAGAATTATGGTGGCTAGGTAGAGATCTCCCACCGGCAGAGGTGGATTACTTTTTGCGATGGATAATCTGGTGCAGGGCTACTCACTACAGTGATTAGTCGTGTCCAAACTGTGGTTCGGACACTAGTTCTCGGAGTTTGGAGATAATTGCGGTTGGTTTGATTATGTTATGATTTCTTTGTGTTGGTATTTTATGTAGGATAGTATACTGACCTTGTTTGGTTGTTGTTTTGTCCTTCTTTGTCCGTGTCTGCCATGATCCATTTGATGCTTTTGACAAATGGTGAGCAGCGAGAATTTTCAGGTGCATGTGATTATTGGTTGCTCATGGCCGGTTGGAGAGTCCGTGTAACACCGAGTATAATCGACTTAGAGGATAGTAATAAACCACCAGTTGCATTTCATTTTTTTGATTCATAGTATGAGTTGTATCTTCCGTTATAACCTTTGTAACGTGTTTAATAAAGTATTCTACTATTGTCTGATGATATGTACTACCTCGGAAACCGAGATGATAACGTCCTTATTTTAGGGAAGGTCTTGCTGGATGTTCCTTGGTAAATGGGGGTGTTACACAATCACACATAAAAAAAAAATCTTACAAAGATACCGTATATACGGTTTTCGGATGTACTGAAAAACCGGATATATGGTTTCCGAACCGTATCAGATAAGGTTACTAAAAAAGGTGATTTAAAAGACCGGATATCCTATGCGATTTCAAAAACCGAATATCCGATTTTGCTCACCCCTACGTAGTCTTAAAATGAAAACATATAGTTTGTTAAATGGTCATTGTAACCTTGTACGGTCACATGAATTTAGTGATGAACAAAATTACATGTTTTTTTTATAATTGAAGTGGTCACATTGATCCGAAATTGATGAGCTCAACTGATGGAATTACGAAATCTAAAGCTCAGTTCGAGATTTCCTTAAGTTTATAGATATTTATTAATTATTATTAATTTAGGAATAAGCTTAAAGTATTAGTTTATTTAATTATTAGGAGAATATTGTTTATTTCCTATATTCTGGTTAGATTCACGATAAGGCAAGTAAGTTTAGGTTATTTACACTATATATAGGATCAATAACATTGTATTATTATTTATTGATTGAATTATTATTAAGAAAAACGTAAGCTGTTGCCTTGCAATTGTCTTTCTGGTTCGACGCGTTTTCGTTCCAAAAACCAGGTTAGTGTTTGACGCGATCAAGCTCTAATTTCGATTGTTATTCAATAGGTCTTGAATTCCAATCACCCATTGTTCAAGTTATAGGTCTAACTTGATCAAATATCCCTTGTTCCCATTATTAGTTTCGTGTATTTGCTAGTTATTGCGTATTATTGTTTGGTTGTGACCATCTCATTGCTATCCAATTATTAATTGCTTCCGCATAAACGAAAGTCACTAACTTTCGTATCTTTAGCTAATGATACGAAAGTTACCGGAAGCGAATTAAATAAGAAATGAACAATAATAATAATAAAAGGGATATTTGCTTCAAAATCCGTTAAGATCTCGAAACAATGGGATATTTGCGCGAATTAGACCTATAATTTGAACAATGGTGAGAACAATTAAGACCTATTAACTGTTACTCGGATTAAAGCTTGAAACGTGTCAAACTCTAACAATTTTTGGAACGAACTCGTCGGACCGTGTTTACAACTGTAAACGAAAAACTCTATGTTTTTATTTCAATATCAATCTTAATCTCAAGAATACAGTAACAATATCTTGGCTTATATAGGAAGCTAAAGATGTAGTTTTTTATCTCCTAAATAATCTTATTCTTGCCTAAAAAGCTAACACAATTTTAGGAAATAAATAACTTAAATAAGGAAATGAAATAACAAGTAGGAAAACAAAATAACAATAAGATAATATCTATTTTGCTGCCATTATTACTTTCGCATCAGGAGGCATGGGCGTGCTTGAGATGGGCTCCGACGTCATTTCTTGAAAATTTCCGTGCCCAGGCACGCGTGGGCCCGGCACGCACCAGGCATGATGAGTCTGGCACGATACGACCCATAAATTGGCAATCAATGTTGTTAAAATCGCGTTTCGGATCGTAGGATCGTATCCTACGATCCTACGATCCAAAAAGTGAAAAACGATTCAAATCGTCGTAGGATCGTTTTGGTGGTAGGATCGGTATAGGATCGGTCAAGATCGCATAGGATCGTGTAGGATCGTTGGTAGGATCGTTCAGGATCGTAAAAAGCTTTTTTTGTGTTATAAACTTGTGAGTTGATTGTTCTTCTATATTTACAACTCAAAATTAAAGGTATATGTAATATATTGATATGATTATTGAGATTTTCTTGTCATTAAATTCACTTTTAACATTATATATCACAAATTATACCAAATTGTATACATAAACTTGTTTATCCAAGCTATTTGTAGGATCTTACGATCCCACGATTCGATCCTGCGATCCGATCCTACCACCCCTTTTCGATCCAAAGTAGGATCCCGATCCTGACAACATTGGTAATAACTGGAAAAAATCCAGGATGTAAATACCCCTAAACAACTTTATCCCTCTACGTTGGATCGAATTGTCATATAACCGATTGAAAGGATCGAATACCTAATAAGGATAAGGATCAAGTACACAATTAATACACAATGTTGGTCTAGCCTCCATATAGTTGTATGTAGGTGTATGTTTCCGAGTCCTCACCTGAAACAAATAGACAAATACGAGTACGAGATGATAATGTAGATAAAGGCATTTAAGAAAATATAGTCATAGATAAGTTTTTTTAGTTGACAAGTGAGATCAAAGAAGTAAAATAGGCAATTAATACAGGAGTATTACAACTTGATTTACCCTTTCATTAAACTTCGGAGTATTTTAATAATATTACTACCGGGTATTAGTCTTTGTTTTAATTATAATGTTGTACTTCTAAAAAGAGTAGGCAATGTAAAAGATTGATTTCAGAGTAAAATTGTATTAGATTGATGTTGTACCTCTAAAGAAAGTGCTTTGGGATTGACATGTATTTCTAATGTAATTCAATATTTGCCAAAAGTTTAATGATAGTATACATCTTAACCAACAATAAAGTTAATTACTACTACAAAGTACTACTCCGTACTCAAGAGGAAGTTAATACTATGTTGTATGTTGTATGTTGTATTAGTGCTCCAAATACAAGTAACTACGCACACTGCAATTCGTTATATATTATTGTCCGATAAATTTCCCGTTGTGCAATTCGTAGCTTTATGCCACGCTCTTTTTTGTTTAATTTCAAATGATTTTAATTTAGCTCCCAGCTCTACTCAATTCAATTCAACTCATTTATTCACAAATTAACTTTTATGCCCTGTTCTTTCTGGATTAATTTCAGCTCAGCTTCATTTAGTTCATATCAGCTCACCTCTTTACAAATTACCCTTCAGCTTCATTCAGTTCAGTTCAGCTCCTCTCGCCCGAAAAGAACAAGACCTAATACTTCAACGCGCAGTTGAGAATTACTCCATTCAATTCAGCCAAAAAGAACAGGGTCTTAGACGTTGTAATTAGTTTTGCAATTTTTAGCATAACTAAAATCACTACAGGGTCTTAAAGGAAGTTTTTTTCGAGCGATTACAAAGTCTTTAAATTTTGAGAACTACCACCGCAATATTAAATAGTTTATTTGCCATTCAATATTCCTGAAAGATAATGTAAAGAAAAAAAATATCTGATCCTTTTGGAGTTTGTGTGGGAGTTATACACAAATATTGTTATACATACATGTATAAAAGGGAGGAATTGATGCGTTCAATTTCAATTTCAATTATTAGTATGTACCAAAAAAAAAAAAATTCAATTATTAGTGTCCATGCATGCAATCTCTTTTATTATCAAAACTTTATTTATTATTGTTGTTAATATTTTCCTTTTCTTTTTTATAGGTTTATGCAAATAATCTCTCCAAATTTCTGGTAAAATTTATTTTTTATCATGTTGGTATCCTAATTTATGCAAAAAATCTCTCCAAATTTCATGTGAAATTTAATTTTTATCATGTTGGTATCCTAATTTATGCAAAGAATCTCTCCAAATTTCATGTAAAATTTATTTTTTATCATGTTGGTATCCTAATAATATATGCCAAGCTCTATGGTCTTTGCTCTTATAATCTGGAAGTATACAAGTTAAATCTACTCTCCATGTTTCATCTCCACAGTATAATTTAGTACGGCGTGCGTATTTTATACAATTACATGATGAATAATCATGTTTGTTTTAATATTAGTTGTTAGCGTAATAGATCTAATCTTATAAGTACATATTTATAGATTCGTATTAATTAAGGTTATCACCATGGGAAGATTAACTTCATAGGAAGTTAAATTCATGTGAATTTGTAGTTCAGGGGGTGGTGTTCTTGGTAAGTGACTTCCTCCATTATGGAGGAATTAAGTTCCTTTGAGAAGTTCTATTCCCCATGAAATGGGCAACCAAACAACCTCACATTTTCTCAATTCATGGGAAGTTCTACTTCCCAGCCATGATTTAAAAGGACAACCAAACAACCCCTAAGTCTTGATTTATTGATTGTTATTTTTCCAGGAAGGGTGATGAATTGGTCTTACACAAGTGTGGCATTACGTATTCATGGATATGAATATTGTTACAAATATCCAATGTATGTTAATTAGACCTTACAATGTCTTACTCCCTCCGTCTCAATTATTTGTTAGCTTTTAATCAAAAATACCTTAAAAAGATTAAAAAAAACAAAGAAATGATGAACAAAGGAGTATTTATTGTCAAATGCTTTTAATTATACTTCTCATGATACCGCGTCTTAAGATAATAAGTTGTTGAGTATGGGCTATAGCTATATATACAATTACTTTTTTTTTTTTGTTTTTGTTTTTGAGAGAGAGATTTTCACATTGTGAGATATAATATTTGACTACAACCTCTCAAAAATAAGTTGCATGGATGAAAAAGTGTATGTATAATATAACTCTTGACATCTTATGTACGGAGTATCTAATATTTGCGTATATGATAAACAAAGATAATAATAGTAGCTATAACGAGTGCAAACTTGAGCTATAATATTGTGTGAGACCACTATTTTTTTCCAAAAGGTTAAAATTGTGATCCAAATCATCTGCTACATTTGACATGTCAGAAATAAACATTAACATTTAAACTTTGATTTTAATGTGAGTACACAAACTAAATAAAAAAGATCCTACTATAAGTTGCATTTACAACGAGATGAAAATTATTGAGCTTAAAAACACTAACGGGGTAAATGGATAGCCAAAATTGAATCCTAAAATAGAACTTAACTATAGTTTGGCACTTTGGAGACAACTGAAGAAGCTGATTTGGCTTATGACAAAGTGACTTACATGGGATTATGGGGTGGCTTAGTTCGGCTTAATTTTCCAAACTTACATGATGAGTGGATGCTAAGCTTGGATCCAATGAAATTTGATTAAATTTGCATCTTGAGCTTTGATATAAACAATTAAATTAAATTTGATTATATCATATTTAATATTAAAGAAAAATAACAGTGTTCATCAACCGATCCATATGTTCAAGCACAAACCATGAAAGCAAGATATCAAGACATTATTATTGTGATAAGTGATTTCACAAGTGTGTTTGTGAGGAGTGAGACTACAAATTTAATGTCAAATACTTCGTAGTTTGTATGAGAGTTTGAAGGGTCTGTACTCATATTTTGATCTAAGTTTGATCATTGTTCATGTGCGATGCAGAAATCCATATTACAATTAAGTCTCTGCCTTCAATTAGTATTTCTACTTAGAAACTAATGCTTCGTCTTGATGTATGTAGGAAATCTGAGTGATATTGGAGTCCCGATTTAAGCAAAATATACACCTTTGAATAATGTGAAATAATAATACTAACATTAGTAAAACACTTAAATACTAAATGAAAGAGAATATTATCTATATATTATATTATGCTTATAATGAGTACTTATTCCATAATAGAAAGATTAGAAACATACTAATACAATGCTACTTATGATTGTATAAGCATCGCCATTAGTATGTCGCAAGTATACTATTTGGAATTTGATATGTAGCTTAAGAAAATGAATGATCGATAGCCTAGGACATTGATGCCAATAAAATTTTTATAATTCCTAAATTTGGAATACTTCGTGTATATTAGGACTATATTATACTCCCTCCGGCTTGCTGTTTTCTTCCCATTTCAATAAAATACTCCTCACATATATTGGGAAGAAAAATAAAAGCCAGAGGGAGTACTATACTACTCCTTCCACATATTTATGTTCTTCCCATTTTAATAAAATATACTCCTCACATATGTTAGAGGAATGAGAAGAACGTTAATTATGTTAGTTTCAAAAAAAAGTTGTACATAAAGATAGGGCTGTTCACTCAGTGGTCCGGACCGAAGACCGGATCGGACCGGACCATTTGGTCCGGATCATACCGGACCATATTTGATTCGGTCCGATCCACGGTCCACCATTTTTCTTTACTTTGGTCTTCGGTCCGGTCCTGGACCAGACCGAATGGACTGTAGACCGGACCATGGACCGAACTTACATAAAAAACGAGTCTTTAAAATTCTGCTATTAGTGATTTTATTTTCTACTTTGTTTACACGTATTATAAAATATGTAATTATGTATTTAAATCCAATAAGAAGATAATGTAGCTTATTTGACCCTTACGAACTTCTTGAGTTTTAATTTCATACGCTAAACTTTGTTGATGACAATCATATATGGTCCACTTTGGTCCGGTCCGATCCGGTCCACACATTTTTCTGGTCCGGACCGGACCGGATCAATATTAATATGGTCCGGTCCTTGGTCCACCTTTTAAGCCTTGTTTGGTTTTCGGTCCAGAGAGTTTGGTCCGGTCCGGTCCGGTCCCGGACCAATGAATGCCCTTACATAAAGAATCACAAAAAATATTGGGCAAGATGTTTTTATCTAAGAAAATGAAAAAGCGCATGTTTAAGTAATTAATTTTTCATTTAAATAATGGATTATAGTTATATTTAATTAATGACCATTTATATAAGTTGGCTTGACACAAATATGACACGAGAATTAATATGGTCGTGTTTGAGTTGAGTAGCCATCTAAACACGGATCCAATAATGACATAATATTTATTATATTAATCTTAATTTTATACAATTATGATGAGAATTAACAAATGGCATAAGAAATTGTGTATATAAGCTTATATATTATTCCAATACTACAATAATGAACTTATATTACTTAAAGTGACCGTGTAAAATTAGTCTTAAATATCTGAGTGTTGGTAGTGATACGTATCAGGGTGCATTATTTGGTCATTTAGAATTGTACTAATAGTTATTGCGTAGAATTAGTCTTAGCTATTTGAGCGCTTTTAATGAATTAGAAGTGTATTCGGATGAGTAATTTTGTCAACTGGAAGTTGGAGTTCGCATCGAGCCTCTTTGACCCTGTTCTTTCTGCTTAATTTTACCTTTCGAAATTCAGCTCACTTCAGTTAAGTTCACCTTATTCTAGTTTATCTCAACTCATTTCAGCTTTATTCATTTCAACAAATTTCATTTTAAATAAGATTACTTCAGCTAAATTGAGTTCAATTCAGCTTCGTGCGACCCAAGAAATTGTAGTGGTTATTTTATAACTTATTGTTCTATGGTGGTTCACGAGACATAATATTAAAAGTGGTCTCATTTGACAAAAAATAAGCTCCTACAAGTTCAGTTAAGAAAACATAAGCTCCTACAAGTTTATTTCAACTCTTATAAATTCGATTCCAAAAGTTAAGCTCAATTTATATCCATTTAATTTCCTATAAGTTAAGAAAGTTCTATTCAGCCCCTATAAGTTCAATCTAGAGAAAGTAAGCTCTTATAAATTCAAGTCAGCTTCTATTATATGTTCAGTTCAGTTCAACAAAATTAAGTTCAAAAGAATAAAGCCTTGAATATTATTACATCATAATCATAGATTAATACAAACTGGCCCGGGTATCGCTAGGGAATTCAATTCAACTCAACTGAGTTTGATTCATTTTAGCTGAAATTTTCTCAATTAACTCTTACTTGATCAGCTTCATTCATTTTAGCTTAACTCCATTCAGTTCAGTTAAACTTCATTCAGCTTAAATCTTCTTAAGTTAATTTTTACTTCAATTCCATTCAGTTTAGTTTAACTCAGCTCCATTCAGTTCAGTTCAGTTCAGTTCAACTCAACCCAACTCTTCTCAAATTAAAAATTACTTCAACTCCATTATGTCTAGCTCAACTCTATTGAGTTTTGTTTAGCTCAACTCGGCTTCATCCAGTTCAGTTCAGCTTCTCTTCTCTCAGCCTAAAGTCGCACGTGCACAGACAAAGTAAAATTTCCTTTTTAGGCAAACCTCCTCGATATTATGCTTAGTTCAAGTCCTTTTCATTGGCAAACCAACTCCAAACAACATGCCCGGGCATCGTCCGAGCATTAAATCTAGTAAATATATATTTGAGACTTTTTTCGAGCGACGTGGTAGTCTCCAACTTTTTAAAAACACTGAAATAAAATTTACGATTTAATTATTTACTTTTTTCCTATTAGGATTAGAAATTAATTAA
>JAOWBH010158299.1:0-11518 GCA_028566215.1 Silene coronaria | reverse complement strand
GCCAATGATCGAGCAACTATACACAAAATTTTGGAATTTACATTTATCACACGGATTATTTAGCGGCGCTTGGAAATGAAGAAGAAAGAATGCTGTAGTAGTACCAAAACTACAGTACCGTCTCGTTCAAACAAGAGTATGTTCAAACAGTACATATATACAACACATTTTGAAAATTCTTCTATTTCTCAATATAAGCCCAATTGAACTGAATGGCATCTTTCGTAGAAATCCCCAGCTTTTTATGGTTCGTGTTATTGCAAGTACAATTTCTCTGTGTTTGCCTTCTAGTGTGTGTGATGAGAACCTATCGTGCCTTTGAATCGTTTGCTTTGTTCCGGAAATTTGAAAGTGAAAAGAAAGACTTTGGGGCTGAAAATGTAAACGAAGCACCATCATGTAGATTTCCAAGTCACTTTATAAACACTACACAGCCTAAAGCCCTACAGTTACTCAGTTGAGGGGAGGGAATATGCTAATCGTGGCTTAAGGGGGGGCGAAAAGAGTTAACAGAAGGAAGTTTATTTATCACAAGGCTTTACATCGGATGAGGATCTCTACCCATTTTAAGAGTTCCGATCACTAAGCTAAATAGTACTCCGTAGGTCATTAAGGAATGTTAAAAGAAAAATTTACCTTTTAAAGAACTTCTGGACAAATGTTTCTCCCTCAATTTGAAATTTGATGTAGGTGTTGGGATTGAGGTTAATCCTTGAACTGCAGTTAAACAATCATTACAGAATATGAGAATACCCCTTTGTAAGTTTGTTCTTTTCTAAACTTGTAGTCACGACTCAATATGCAACCAGAGTTTTAAGCAAAAACAGAAAACAGACAACATTGACCCAATGGTTAAAGGCCTCCTGCAAACAGCAGGTAGGGAGAGTCGGATGTTAAGAGCGTAAAGAGACTATTTTGGATGACCCAAACAAAAATTGCGCCAAAAGTTATACTCCGTATCTAAATATAATTTACTTCACAATAAACGAGAACCAAAGAATAGTGAATCTATCTTTGGCTCCATAGGAAATGGAAAACCAGCTTCACATAATGTTTGTATCTCTTGGCGCTATGCACCTTGACTTTTGGCTTTTCAAACTAAAAAAAATACATGTCCCAATATTTTAATATAAGATAAATCAACAGATTAGATACTGCTTGTATATCATATTAAGAAGAAACAATCATCTAAATGAAACAAAAGCAGCTACTAAATTTTAGCAATTCGAAGAAGACTGACCGACCTATCACTCTTAACAGTCAACACAATATAAGCAAGAGTTTTCAAGCAAATCACCTTGTTCATTGAGCATGTCACTTCCATTAAATCCTTCATCAGAAATATGATTCTGTGAGAATCCCATTCTAGATTTCCTCAGATCTTCTGAGGAACGGTTAGCGAGATCTCTTCCATCTTCACTATCCTCTCCCTCAGATGTAGTAGCAGATATCCAGTCCGCCACATCCTCAGAAGCATGATTTTTCCTACCAAATTTGAGGAATCGCCTTAGACCTCGGGTTGCATCCTTACGTGAGTAGCTATAACAGCTATCAATAGCAACAATGGGTTTCTGAGCCGCTCCCCATTTCTTTCTCATTTTATCAGCCTCCGCCTCCACCTCCGCCTGAGAATGAGTGTATAAGTTCCAAGATGCAGGGCTCCCACTTGGTGAGTCCGACGCATCAATGTCTGATATTTCATGGGAATATGCAAATGGATTTTGTAAGCGTAAATTCCAAGATCCAGGGCTTTCCCCGGGTGAGTCCGAAGTGGACCCCATGGAGTGGAAAAGAGTAGAAGTAGGAAAGTCTTCGGCTTGAGAAACAAATCTAAGAGCATTATGGTTTTGATATCCAGAATTTCCAGACCTGTCTGATTCATTGCTCAGTCTTCCTTTGCTATTGTCAATATAAGTGGATTCTTCCACTACTATGCTTTCATAGTCATGCTCTTCGTCTTTGGATAGATCCGTCTTCTCTTCTGTTCCGAAACTTGCATCACCAAAACCATGTTCATTTCTTGCAGCCTCTCTCATCACTGAAGCTTTTGATATACCATTACCCTTTAATGGAAGAGTCTTTTTCATGTCAGAGAGTTTTCCATAGTCCTCGTTCTTCTCTCTGTGATATTTGGAAGGCATGAACTGAGTGTCCTCAACAACATCAGAATAACTAGAAGTATTCAATTCCATGGTAGTAGGCGTGTCCTTTTTCAATGACTGAAGTCGCCTTGACTTTACTTCATTGACCATGCACAAATCTTCATTGATGCTCTTTTTCCGAGCATGATTTCTTTCTTGAAGATGGGCTGGCTTGCTTCCACCGGATGATGGACTTGTGTTTTCTTTCCTCAAATTGGAGAAATTAGGAACTGATTGAGCCAAACGATTGCCATGCAGCGTTCTCCGTCTTCCGACACCAGGCTTAAAAGTTTGACCAGATAACTGATGAATAGGGGTAGTTGAGTTGCGGGTTGTAGGTGACGAAGTAATTTTGTTTGGTAGAACCCTTTTACCCTGTGTAGTATTTGAAGATGAATCCTTGACGCTCATCAACGCATCTGTAGGCTGTTATGGAGATGAAGAGCCATGGTGAATAAGTTGAGCATATAACAAAGGGAAAACATACTTGGCAGTTGGCACAATCTCACAATTGAGTTTCAGCTTTAATGATACTCCTTGGATAAGTTTGTATATTAACAAATGCACAAGTACAAGTGGGATAGAGAGTCCCACATTCAATACATGGTCTAAAAAGGACACGTAAACGATTCACACGAAAAGGCTAAATGCAATATGCAAACTATCTGAGGAGACAAAGCGAGCAGATACCTGGTTTCTCTTCATCGAAGATTGGGTATGATATGACTTCAATTTCTCAGCCCTTTGACGAGTATCATAGGCAGAATTTCTCTTTACAGCAGAACCTGCCAACTTGACCTTCATTTCAGCTCTACTTTTCTCAAGGCTATCATGCATTGCCTTAATCTGAGCTTCCTTCTCTGGCCTACTTGAACTCCAGTCTTCCCTTAGTTTGACGTCCCGCTTTTTCATATATTTTTGATACAACTTTCCTTTAGAGCCGTCTGAAAAACTAGGACTGTAAATGTTATGCTTTGGTGAGACGTTATAATCATGATTATCAACAGTTTTCAACAATGGAGTAGTATTGAAGCTATCCATTTCACTAGAATCTTTGGCAGACTTGCCATCCGTTTCTTGCTTACTGTTGACAGGTTGACCGACCTCCACTGCCAATACATCATCAATGATTCTACAAGCAGAACTCGACTGGTCAGCGGGGACACGAAGTTTATGCTCTGCAAAAAGCTTCTCGAGCTCCTTTGCCTTTAAATTTAGCTCACCATTCACTCCCAGGGTCCCTTTTGCTCGACTCCCCCTTTGAATTTGATCATTGGAGGCCGAATATGTTGAAGAAAGAGCTTCCTGGGTCTTGAATGTACTTTGTACAGTCAAACCCATCTTCCCTCTACCAATTATAGATCCACTATCCTTTCTGACCCCACGCCTTGTTATTCGACTCTCTAATGATTCAAAATCATTTCCTTCAGATTTCTCATTTTCTGAAAAAGATTGACATCTAGGTTGAGCAGGCACTGGATCAACAACTCCTATAGCAGAGGTCACTGAACCCAAATCACCTTCATTCTGAATAGTGGGACCAAATTTTTTGACCTGAACCTGACTAGAGATTGGCTGGGTTCCAAACCCAAAGTCATCCCTCCTACCGAAAGATGCAGTTCGAGACCGAATCCCACCACCATCCGATTGATCCTTCTCCAATGATCCTGAGAATGCTGGATGCTTTGAAGTCAATTCAGACGACACAGTCGCCTCCAAGCGAGACTCACCAGCATGAAAAACTGCTGACTGAGAACCAAATTCCACCCCCAAAGGCAAAGGCGGTTTAGAATTTGTATCTCCTTCCTGTGACTTTGGATTACTCGGACCCTTGAGTTTTGGAGGGAAAATAAGACGTGACGAGGAACCAGATTGTGTAGGAGTGTTTTCATTGCTGTCAGGTTCCTTTCTCTTTCCACTGACATCAATGCGCATCTCGCTGGACCCACTCCATCTTCTCAAGACAACCTTATCAGTGGATGAGTTGACGTTGGATGATAATCGTCGAAGATCGGGTTTTCCATCAGTTGATGTTGTATCACTAGAAGAGGGAGAATTCTGAGCCTTATTTTCAAAAAGATGAATTCGATCCTGCACACTAGGACGCCTGGTGAGTTGAGGCTTCCCAGATGACGTAGAGGGAGACTCACTTGTAGCTGAAGTGGTTGTTGCCCTCATAGCATTGTCGTCAAAATCTTTATCTTTAATATTTTCTATCTCATCCACATCAACACTAGGACTGGGACTTGGCTCCCTAGAACAGTGTCGTGAAGGAAGGGAGACTTTGGTGATGGTACACGTGGAGGGCTTGGCATGGTCATCAGATGGGTCATCAAGGGACATGTCAGAGCAAGCTGAGGAGTGAAGAACACTATCAGATGAGGCTTTCCATGTTAGTGTTGTGGTGTTGTCGGCATTAAAGAAGTCAGAACGTTGCTGGGCAAGGGTGATGAATTTACTGCAGGTGTTGCTGCATGAAATGAGATTTTTTAAACACAACTACGACTCAGTAAACACATGATGAATAATAACTTACAGTAAAATTTGAACAACAACATGTGTATACAGCAGACAGCGTGCAGAAACAGATGGTTTAATAAACCACAGATTAATATTTGATGCACTATTTAGGGTGAAGTATCCATATTGGTTCATTTGTACAGTTTTGTAATGCAGATTTGCAGTAAGTGAGCTCAGATTTCTGTCCTTACATGGCAGGATTACTAAAAGTGTGAATCCCAAAAAAAAATGGATTGTGAAAATACTTTTAAGAAGTTTAGCTTGCTATTTAAGTAAGAAACCATGAAAGAAACATATTCACCAAATCTGAATTAGTGACGGTTAACGGTTAATATACGTGGCACTTTAATTTGAGCTTTGCAAGAATGATACCGACATTTTTGTCAGGATTTCAAGAGCCCATGGAGATCAGTGTGCGTGATGTGCTATATTATCCAATGCTCTCCCAAAGAAATAAAACAACTATTTTAAGCTTGAAAATGACAAGCAGGCCCAGAAAACAATGTATCATAAATGTATGTCTGCTTTGAGGGGGGGAAAAATTACCTGAGGCGAGGAGAACCAAAGTGATCTGCAAAGAACTGAAGTTCCGAGACATTTTTGGGATTAAAACCAGCAGCAGAAGCACGACTGCATGCTGTCGTCAAGGCCTGTTTTACTGCAGAAAGCCTTACATCAATGGCTCTCAAAAGCTCCATCCTAAATAAGTGTATGAAGTCAAAAGGAATAAATGGATAACCATTGTCGCACCTTACCAATGTTTGAGATGACTTACAGAAATTAACTGACCTAGAAAGTGTTAGAATGGATAAATATAATTCCACCTGCCGTTTTAAGATACCTTATAAATGCATGTTTTCATGAGATCATACAGTGAAAACTTGAAATATAAAACATGATCAAGGCAAAAAGAGGGGTAATAAACATTCAGAACGGCATTTAGGTAATTAATTTTAACAATTTATTGCCAAAAAATAAAGATAACTGAAAAGGAAGAAGGAAATTGAAAATTTTACTTGGTTGCATCAAATGCTGCAGTCACTTCGTTTCCAATTCCACCTGGAGCAGAAAAATTAATAATAAAATAATTGGGAATTGCAGAATGTAATCAAGAAGAATAACAACGAATTGATATTAATTAACAAACAATTTTCTAGCTGCGGATCACTGGGGAAAAATAAATTTAGGGGTTAAAAAGAAAATGCATTAGTTCACAAGCTCAACTGCTCAGGCAACAACTTAATGTACACACTTTCTCTATGTTAGGAAAAGTGATCATCTTAAACTAAAACGGATAACATATAAACGGCCTGTAGAATTTTGACAAAAGGTTTTGTCAGCCTAGTTCATAAGTTTTGAACAATACAAGACTTGCACGGAGCTTAGCGCTGGTTCCCTCCCATAGATACATTGATCCATGCATCAAACACACACAATCATGAATGGTGAAGATTACAAAAATAAGTTTGACGCCAAAAAAGGAATGAATCTCAAAATGAAACATGTGAATCATATCATTAAGGCCCTGGTCTTTTGGCCATAATCAGTTCAGTTGACTTCAGTTCGGTCTGGTGTAAGTTCAGTTCATACATTTCAGTTCAGAAAAGATCCGGGCCTAAGCTAGAGAATCAGAGATTATACAAATTCGAGGGCTCGTGTTTGTTGGAAAAGGTTGATGCTATTGAAGGTAGAAAAATTGAGCAAGCAGAACTCAAACCCCTTCTGTAATGGATCTAACAACTGTCTACCTCATTAGGGTAATTTTTAATTTAGAAGCTTTGAATTGCCCTTTGTGGGAAAAACATAAAGACGCTTACATCAGAAAGCGCTATTCAAAGATGAATATGGGATGATTAGCTAACCCTGGTAACCTTTTGGGATATAACCTTATGGCAGCTGAAACATACATCAAGTGACTATAGCAATATCTCAATACTCAATATGATCATATTAAAGTGTGCGGAGAGAATCTTCAAGAGTGAGACCTCACTATCATGGGCTGATTGGGAATGGATAAAATTACTATAAACCGCCACTAACTTCCACAAGGCCAAATTAACAGAGCCAAAACGGATGACATCGCCATAATGTCATACCGCCTATTTAGATCCTACTTTTTGTATGCTACCAAGTTAATTATTCCTACCAAGTTAGGGAGTCGGTTTAAACCTCAAAATTCCCAAAACTAGGATACGACATGATTCCCAGATCTCACTATAGCAATATCTGATAAAACATCAAAACTCTTAGCAGTCTTGATTTTAAGCCACCAACTATACTATATTATACAATGCCACTGTAAGATAGACTATGTTCTCACACTCATTGACTATTTGTCCTCATTGATCACAATTGCAAGTACTTCAACAGTTGAAGTTTCTATACTAGCTTTTCAGGCAATTTTTTTGCATACTAATCTTTTTTTTTTTTTCATTTTCTATGGCAATATTCGACATAAAAGTAAGATTTAACTAAATTTTGAAACAGGTTTTGATAATGTAATCATGCAATGGTTTTGTAACGCTCTGAGACCTCTGACCATGTAATACGAACAAGAAACTATAAAAGCACAGCAAAGTAAAGGTACCTGATGTATCAGATTCATGGTCAGCCGCTCCCTGAAAGAAAATATGAGTTACTTTAGCACATTAGGAAGTCGACTACACATGCCAAGTACATGGTTTATTAGAAATGGCAATTATAACCTGAGAGTAGATTTTTCGAGCTGCTTCCAACTGAGACATTTCTGCATCATGTGTATTGACCATTTCCAATACCTCAGGGGCACTAACAAACCGGACAAACCTGGATATATAGGTGACAAAGAAACACGAAAATTACTTGTCAACAACCTAACTAGCAAGAGTAGAGCAGTTAAAACTAAAATGCCCTCTGTCCATGTATTTTAAGTTAGAAGTCTATTCATGGACACCACAAAAACGAAAATTAGGAAGTACACGTATGGGGTATAAAATAGGATTCAGAAAGTAGAGGTTACAACCTCTCAAGAGTTCCCTTCGTAAACCATGTCTCTGCATTTTTATCTCTCTCAACATTAAGTTTAATTGACTTCCCAGCAAATGCAACTTGCTCTTCGGCAACCTTCAAGTGAGTAATGAAGGGTTTTACAAGTCCTGATGCAAGCTTCTCCGTAGTTCCATCATAAGAAACAAATAAGTCGCATCTGTCAAGTAATCAAGGATAATGAGATAGTTTGGCATAAGACGCTCGCACATATGAGCATGGTATTAGATACCATGATACCATGCAGGGTGCATTTGAATAAACCAATATTTTCACGTATTGCTCATTAAACTATAAGGTTAATGGGTCGGTCTCATATGTGAGACTGTCTCATCTATATTTTGTGATCAAATATTGAATCCTCACCGTGATCGTCTCGGAGACAGTTGGAAGACAGCGTAATCTAGAGGGGCATTGGATTGCATTTTCTTCTTTTACCAAGGTAACACTTGACCTAGTGCCCTTTTCCACTCCTTTACCTTTTTATTCCCTTTGTCCTGTGTACAAGTTCAACAATAAGATCCCACTGCACTCAACATAGAAAAACTACTTAATGGGAAATTTAACATGTCACATTACCAAAATTCGGAATACACAATCAGAAAAGGAATGGTTACTACGACACCCTCGTTACTAATTCCAAACTAGTACGAACCAGAAACTGAACTGTAAACTCATTGCTGCTACTAAGCTAATAAGATCAGGGAGCGAAAGTGATTAATGTTAATTTTATTTGATAATACCAGTACCGCACACTGTATCACAAAAACTTACTGTAAAACTAGATACAAGTATTTGAAGTGGCAATCAATGAACTACTGTACTAGACTACTATCAGTATTAAACCCTAAGAATTTGCCAAAAACTCGCTTCCTAACTGAACTGCGGCAACAGACAGCAAGATGATTGAAACCTTACTTATAATCCCAACTACCCAAAATGTAGTCTAAAACTACATAGCTATTAATTAAAGGGGCAAACAAGTAGAAGATTGATCGGTTCAAAAACTCGAGATTCAACAGCATTGACAAAGGCTCTAAACCGAATCACCGCAGCACACAATGTACCCTCCAAACTAGATTGAAACTTCATCAAAACAAGTGCATCATCACAAAAACCTAGCTAAAAGCTAGATAACTAACAATCAACTGAACTTTAACTAGCAAAAAAATCTCAGTATCAAATCCCAATTCAAAAACAGCAAAATTGGAGAATTTTGAAAAAGTCAAGGATTGTATTCAAGACAAGCATTACATCAAAACTTAAATAGTGCACTAACACATTCCAAAAATAAATACTTGTAGTACCCAAGTAACAAAATCAAACAATTAATCAAAATTTTAACTTGAAAAATTAAAAACTTACCCAGAACATAAAAAAGATGTGATCTTCAATCAACCCAAATAGCTGATTCCCAAAATTCAGTTCAAATATGAACCAAAATTCTCATTTTTCTGTCAAAAACACCAAAAACAATCACAAGTTTTTGTCTTTACTATCCAAACTAACTAAAACCAATCAACATATCCTCATCTTATTATCTGATTACAATTAAAATACAGAAACATACAAAATTTCAATTTTTTTTTTCTGGGTTTAGAAAATATGGTGGGGTTATGAACAAATATATTATAAACAAAAAGATACCAAATGGGGGGATTAAAAATACAAGTACAAGTTAAAAAAACAACAGTTGGGTTTTGCTTTACTCCTCAATCAAAGTGATCCCCCCACACACTTATCTGAGAAGTCACTTTCTTTCCTCTTACAGCACAGTTACACAGTATTTGATGATCACAAATTCTTGTTTAAGACGGATATATCCGTATCCGTCTTAAACGTAAAACGAGTTAAATAGGTTATAGAAATTATTTGATGATATACAAATTACAGATTACAGATATGTTGTATGCACAGAGTGAATCTACAGTTTATAACAGAAAGAAGGGGTGTTTATTAGTTTAATCTGAAGGGTTTGAGTTGACTAAGGCAAATTGTTAATGTTGATTGAACAATTAAACAAATGTCCAAGAGATTTTACAGACCAATGAAATTAGAATCCCAGTTCAGGAATTCATAAACACAAATTCTCATAAATGTTGAATACAGGTATACAGCTATTGTGATTGATTATATGTTAATTGAATTATGTTGATTAGAGAGGTATTGAATACTCGGAAGAGCCTTATTAGTTTAATAGTTAACCCGTAGGACAAAGGTATTGTGGATTAGAGCTGGCCATGGCCCGGGTTCAGGTTGACCCGTTGGCGAGACGGGCTCACCTCATCGAGCCCTTATCCAGCCCGTGAAAGGGGTGGGCTGGGCCGAGCCGGGGTGAGGAGGGATATCTGGACCCGGCTCGTGGTGGTGGTGGAGCTTAGATGGGTTGTGGGCATGCGGGCTGGCGGGCCTATCTATTTTTCTGCCTAAAATGGCTTTCTGCCTAAAATGGCAGGCCGGGCGCGAAAAATAAAACTCGAGATCGACCTATATATAGGGCGGGCCGAGCTCGTTGTGACCCGTGAAGCGGGTCAGGCCATGCTGTCCCGTTACTTCGGCCAGGTATATTGTGGATAATAGATCCAGGTTTGAGTGTTTGACTCCCCGGCCCCCGCTTTCCCTTTCTATTGTAAAATAGTTTTAAACCGGTGTAATTGGATTTTTTTATTAAGCGATTGATAAATTCGAGAAAATTGATAAATGTCTAGCTCTAAATACAAAACGCTGGAGTATAAGGCTTTGTTTGGTAAAACTAACAGAAAAGGTAGCTGAAAACTGAAAAGTTAACTGAAACCTAAAAAGGTAACTGATAAGGTAGCTGGAAAGTAAGAGCTGATAAGGTAACTGTTTATATAAAAAAATGTTTAATAATTTAATTATTATAGATTGAAGGGGTAAAACAGTAAATTAATTTCAGTTCAGGTACCTGAAATCTCAAATGCTACCCCGGATACCATTTCATTTCAGGTAACTTATTTGTCTAAATAAGCTACTTGCCAAACACCTCCAGAAAATTAAGGTAGCTGAAATTTTGGTCAAATAAGTTACTTTGGTCAAATAAGCTACCTGAAACGGCTTGCCAAACACAGCCTAAGAATACCAATTACATAATCCAATTTGTAAAAAAACACGACTTTTTCGCATAATTTTCGACATACTTTCATATTTATGGATTTTATGGAAAATTTCCATTATGGGTGCCTGAGGTTTGGCCTTATTCCATTATAGGTGCCTGAAGGTTTGCATAATTTCAATTTGGGTACCATAGGTTTGATTATAGTTTCATTTTGGGTACCCAAGATTTGTTTAGTTTCACTTTAGGTGCCCAAGGTTTATTAATATTTCAATTTGGGTATACAAGATTTGAATTATTATTATAATGGGTACTTTTACTTAAAATAATATTTTTATTTAAAACCTAATAATTATTAATATATAATATTTAAACAGGCCATCTCAATACTCCTTAATAATTATTGTGTTACAAATATTAAGTATATTCGAAATTTTAGCAAACGATTCTTATTTTCTCCGAAAGAAATTTTAACAAACCATTTCTTTCAAGACATGACCAAAATATTTCTTTCAAGTGGGCAACATCGTAGTCGAGTCCCATTTTTAAAGCTCAATGATCCTCACATTTAAGTTCAAAATGTAGTGGAGTGAAACTATCGATTTGAATAAAAGACTCAAAACGACAATTTAACTCACGCAATTTAGGCCCCTTTGGTCACGGTTTTTTTGATTGTTTTTTCGATTTTTTGACAAGAAAATTAAAAGGGGATATGACTTAATCCAGATCACGAAGCAAGATTAAGCCTGCGGAAATAATC
>JAOWBH010158288.1:0-11518 GCA_028566215.1 Silene coronaria | reverse complement strand
GTACGGTTCACTTGGCTCAATTTTTCGAGCATCCAAACCCATGATCGTCTCGGCCAGAATAAGCCAAGCTGGACTTCTTTGGTTCTCCATTTGTTCAACAATCCGAAGAAATTTTGCCTGTCCCTAACCAGTCGAGACTCCGACATGACCTTCAAAAGCATATAAGTGAAGCATGACCAATCCGAAAGACCTTCGACGGAACACATTCGTGATCAAGGGATCATCTGCATGATGGAATTTATGGGCAATCGCCATCAAATCCACTTTCTCCCCTACAACATAAGTATAAGCCTCGGCGCGAGACAAGCTCAAATAGTCGCGATATTTGTTAGCCCATCCCAATTGAAAATCGGGAACAACATGGGTTCGGTCAGTTTTCCACCCCCTTAAAGCAACAAATTCTTCGGGAAGAGAACAAATTTCTCCCTCCGTAAAAGCAAAAAAATGATGGGTACGAACCCAGAATTTCAAGCATTCGTCAAGAAAGACGATTTCGGGGAAGATTTGGTTCATCGAAGTCATTTTTTGCAACCCCGTATCAATTAAGAATCGAGTTTCTAGACCCTTAAAATCCGAAGCCTAAGATTTCTTAGCTTTATGTAAGGAATGCATATTTCTCGAAAAGAATTTGAGAAGAAAAAAAAGAAGTTATGAGAAGAAGAGAGAATTCGGGGTTATCTCTGACAAGCTTTTGAGTCACATCGTTAGCTACCGTGGCATCGAAGTAGACCCATCAATGATTAAAGCCATTATGGAAATGCCCCATTCCAACACCGAGAAGGAAATTCACGGCTTCCTATGACAAGTACAGTATATAAGCTGATTTGTCGCGAAGGAGACTATGATATATGAACCGATCTTTAAAGATTGAAAGTCAGAGAGCATGTTATATGGGATAATCAGTGTAAATCTGCATTAGATAAAATCAAGGATGTTTTGTCTTCACCACCGGTTCTATTTCTACCTGGAGCCGGGTTGACAGTGTCGTTGTATTTAACAGTTATAGATATAGCAATTAGGGCAATGCAGGCCCTAACTGTTGACAAAGAAGAAAGAGCAATTTACTACATTAGTAAAAAGTTCTTAGAATACGAAGTAAAGTATACACCGTTAGAGAGGACGTGTCTGGTCTTGGTATGGTCCACAAATAAGCTAAGACATTGTATGCTCAGCTACAGCATAAGTATCTACTCTAAGATGGATCCGATCAAGTACTTGTTTGAAAAACCATTACTGAATGGCAAAATGTCAATATGGACTCTCATGTTATCAGAGTTTGATCTTAAATATGTGCCACTAAAAGTGATAAAAGGAAGAGCCATTGATGATTTCCTTGCTGATAATCTGGTAGAAGAAGCCGAGATCATTGATACATGGTCATTCCCAGATGAAAATATCGTTCACATCGATGATGAAGTATGGGATCTGTATTTTGATGGCGCATCAAATTGCATGGGATACGGGATAGGTGTCCTTTTGATCTCGTCGAGAGGTGAACATGTACCTGTCTCTGTCAAGTTGGACTTCATCGTCACAAACAATGAAGCAGAGTACGAAGCCTGTCTACTTGGTTTGCACAGGGTTATAATGTAAAGCATTAAGAAGTTGACAGTACATGATGACTCATCTCTGGTTAATAACCATGTGACTGGGTCCTAGAAGATCAAAAGTAGTTGTCTAGCACCCTACCAGGCTAAACTAGAAGAGTTGGAAAAATTATTCAATGAAATTCGATAAGTTCACCTTCCGAGGGAGAAGAACCAATTTGCTGATGCATTGTCAAAACTCGCAGCGTTGATCAATATCCCAGATCATATAAACAGTATGCCTTTGTTTGTCGAAAGAAGATCGTCACCAGCCTATGTAAATGCAATTGATGATGCTAAGGAAAATGAAACTGAACCCCAGTATGCATCTATTGTGCAATTCAAAGAAGGAGGATAATACCCGCCCGACACCGACGTGCGTGGACAACGTGCACTGCAAATGTTGGCGGCCCATTTTGCTAACACTGATGATGGGAAATTGTATAAGGAGTTAGCGGAAGGTGCTCTATTGCGATGTATTGACAAACCAATAGCAGAGAAAGTGATGGAAGAAATCCATGACAGCGAGTGTGAACCACACATGAATGCGCACATGTTAGTCCGAACGATCATGAGATTGGGCTATTATTGGACCACGATGGAAATAGATTGCCGCAAATATGTCACACATTGTCATAATTGCCAAATCTACGCAAATGTGCAACATGTCCCACCCTCAATGTTATATACCATGACGCCACCCTATCCATTCTCAACATGAGGAATTGACATCATTAGAGAGGTTAGCCCATCCAGAATAGGGGGGCATTGTTTTATTCTGGTTGCGATCGACTACTTCACGAAGTGGGTAGAAGCTAAGTCATATAAGGTGTTAACTGCGAAGCAGGTGGCAAAGACCATTCAAAATGACATCATCTGTATATACAAGGTACCGCACGAAGTGATCAGTGATCACTAGACCATTTTCGGGCTGCAACCGCGGCATTTGAAATACCCCGTATTTTAGGATGTCTAATTAGTGATAAAATGTTCTATTTATACGTATTTAAATATATTGTTCATTAAATTATACTTAGTTAGTCGTAAGTTATGTAACTATATATTATCAGACTGGAATAGTTAATAATTATATGGATGGTCGAGTTGAGAGTATAGAGGGCGTGAGAACTGACCCGGTAATTGGAGTATTAGTTCGGTAAGATATAATACTATTATAATATAGTAATTAATATAATAATAATATATTATAACATAATAATAATATAATATAATATAATCACCTAATTTTAATCAGAGTCCTTACTAACAGCTATAAATACGGAGCTTAGAAGGATTATATACACTTTTCAAAAACATAAATCTGAGAAGAGAATTAATTAAAAGAGGAAGGTAAACCTAATAGCTGTAATTCCGTCACAAGGCAATAAAAAGTAATATTCATAGAACCATCCTATTCATACATAATTCAATCTTAATTACCGACTATTGACTACCTTAGGCCTTGACCGACATCGACCTTGACTAGGACTGACCCTACCTCACCGTTGACCGGCCTTTTGACTGTAGTGGGCTGGTGTTTGGGGTAAATATTCACATTTTGGTTGCTAACTTATACCCATGTGTTTGGCTGCGTTTTAGGCTCGGGTTGGATTTGGGTTTGAGTCGACTGGGGGTTAGGGTGGTCGTAGGTGCTGAGTGGACCTAGGTGGACCCTGGTGGCGGCGGTTATGGTGGTTGTTATGGGCATTTATGGCGGTAGGGGTGAAGGGAAACGGTTTCACAATTGTTTAGAGGGAGTTAGGGCGTTAGTTGGTGGCTGGGTTTGGGTTTCATTGAGTTAGGTTTGGGGACGGTTGTCAGGGTGGTATGGTAAGGTGTTGATAGGTGATCTTGGGTCGCCGTGTAGTGGCTGGATGGAGGCGTTTGCAGGCTAGTTTTAGTCTATGTTCATCATGAAGGCAGGGTAGTGTTAGAGTCGTTGGAGTTGGCCTTTTAGTAGTTTTCCGTGGTTGCTGGAGGTGGTGTAAGGTGGAGTTGGGTACGCTTGGTGGTGCGGCATGGTGGTGAGCATGGTGGTGGAGTCGGGTTGGTTGGTTGGTTGGTAATTCGTGAGATGGAGTGGAGTATTGTGAGATTGGATTGTAGTCATGTTTGTTCCAACGTATGATTGGGTTAATGGTTTATCATTTTGTCGGATTAACTATTTTGCCGAGTCAGGTTTTCGTAATTAAATTGTATCGTAATAATAATTAATTATAATAACTATCAATTTTGGAATTATAAAATTTGGGTGGTAATTAATAAAGATATATAATTACAAAGTTATAATTATTAAAAAGAAATTATTAAAAAGTTAGTTATATAATTGTGAATGGATTATAATTAAGTATATTTATAATAATTGTTTTATGTGATGGATTTTGTTGAGAATTGTTATCGCTTGGTTGCTTTGGATTGCTTGAGCTTGTATTGGACTGCTACAGATAGGATATCTACTCAATTAGTGTGTCGGTAATGTGTTGTTTTGTGAATTTAAATTGTGATATTGAGATTATGAGTACTGAATTATGATATTGAATTGATATTGGCCTTCGGGGCGGTTGTATATCGTTGACATATAATTGTTTGCCTTCAGGGTGTGAATATCGTTGAGATATTATTATTTGCCTTCGGGGCATTGGATATCGTTGAGATATCATGAGATTATTATTTGTATACATTGCATTATGAGTTATTATTGGTATACCATTTGAATTCATGACACTTGCATTGAATTCCCAGATACAGGCTGGATGATTGATATTATTATTTGCCCAGGCTGTCTTCGGGACATGTCTCTGGGAGAGGTGTGTTATATTATCGATAGTGCCCCAGGCTGTTCGACGGAACATGTCTCTGAGAGAGGTGATGGTATACCCCGGGCCAAGGATTGGAGGGATGAACGGGAGTTTTGGGTGTTAAGCTCATGAGCATTACCATTTGCATTTGCATCACATTACCACTGTATTTATTCAATTAATATCGATTTACATTGATGTTTATTTATCCTACTCAACCGTTTGTTGACCGTGTATTCCATAAACACCTGTGATGAACCAATTTATGGGGAGCAGATTTTCTGACATATTTTGAGCTAGCATTTGGGAGGTTGGGAAACGAAAGTGTGAGGTGGACTTGACTTAGAATAATAGATTCACTTAGTTTGTTTATTTCCGGTGCGAGTTTGTAATTCATAATTAATGTAGTTTTACCTAAAGTTCAAGATTGTAATAAAACCATTATTAAATTTTATACTAAAGTACTTTGGTTTTTTTTACTTTGTTATTCAATACCTCGGGAAAACGAGATGGTAACAGTCATATTTATTCGGGAATGTCTTGCTAAAGGCTCCTTCATAAATGAGGGTGTGATAGCGTTACTTGAAAAGTAAAAGATAAAACGTCAAGTCATCATCTTACCGACCACAGACAAATGGCTTGGCAGAAGCTGCAAACAAAACGGTTACTGTTATTCTCAAGAAGGTAATCGAAAATTACCATGAATAGCCAGATAAGATACCTTTTTCATTATGGGGGTATAGAACATCAATTTGGACTGCAACGGGAGCGACCTCGTATTATATGACGTACGGAACAGAAGCATTTCAACCTGTTGAACTAGAAATACCATTTTTGAGAATCCTGCTTTAGGGCTAAGTTCCAGAAGTCGAATGGCTTCAAGCTAGGTACGATTCATTGGTAATGCTCGATGAACGGCGGCTGAATATGTTATACCAGGTCCAACTCTACCAGAAGAGGATAGAGAGCATTTAATAAGAAGGTGAAACCTTGTTGAATAAAATAAGGAGATTTGGTGTTAAAATCTGTGCGCACACTACTACCAGTTTACCCGAGGGTTAAGTTCAAACCAAATTGGGCGGGCCTTATTTGGTAAAGAAGATATTTATGGGAGGTGCTGTTAGATTGACAGATTTAGATGGAAATGATTTCTCAAATCCAACGAATTTGGATCAGTTGAAGAAGTACTACCCTTGGACCTCATTCTCAGATGTTATGAAATAATTTCTTTGAATTGCGATGTATTTAGGATAAGTTTATAGTTGTTGGCATTTGCTAACACTGCATGAAATGCTTTTATGATGTAATGTGTGAACTATGAACTCGGTTTGATTATGGGAAAGCAGATACGTAGACAACTCTGGTAAAGAGTACAATCGAACCAATGTAAAACAAAAACAAAATTTTTTGAATGTATAAACTGGGGATTTTAATAAATAATAGCTGCTTTATTTATTCTAAAAATTCCGGGCAAAGCCCATCACACAGGATCAACTTAAGAGGAAAGCAAATGATAATGATAATAGTAATAATAGATAATAGAGCTACAACTATTTCCTATCCTTACCCTGGTCATGAAACCCATCACGGTGAGAAGAAGTCTCACCCATCATCACCTTGGTCCGTTTCTTCGGAGGAATTGGGAATTCTTCACGCGGGCCTAGTTGGTCTTTCACGCTTGGGCGTGCACCAAGTCTCTTCACAAGTGTTGGTCCACTCTTATTCCTTGAACCTAGCCTCTTCCACACGTTAGGCACCATAGAGTCAGCCTCGGGAGTCTTGTCAGTCTTTGTCTCAGGCTCAAATGAAATCAAAGTTGTCTTTATGAAGAATTCTCGATTCTTTCCCCCTTTGCCATGATATTTGTGCTCGATGGCTTCCTCTTTGCGAAGCCTCTTTCTAGTCTCAAAAGAAGGCTCACTAGTCCACTGATTATAAGAGGGGGACACCTAAGTAGAAGCAACGAGCTCAATAGCATACCAGATAGTCCGACGAAACCATGCCTGAGTCCAGGCGTGACATACGATGTGAGTGATCACCTCGGGCCAACCTCGAGTGGGCTTAATGGCAGGTATCCTTTATTGACGACCAAATTGACGCAGCACGTGGTCTGGATAATTGTGAGTAGAATGCTCCAGACCTAGTAAAGTAAGATGCTTCGTAGTGTCGTCCTCAGGCAAACCTGTAAACGAAGTGAGGCGAAGCCATGACAAGCCCAATGAACTTGCAGTCGGGCATTTTCAGAGATCTTCTGATGTCAATACTGTTCCTTTTGTCCAGAAGTATACTGTCGAATACGAGTAGTGAAACCTTTCACGCGATATGATCCAACATCGGCAGGTGGATCAACCAACTCAAGTCTTTCACTTAGCCAAGCCTATGACAAAAACAAGACATGTGTCAAACTACAGGAAAATGCAAAGAGCCCGCTGAAAAGAAAGTAGGCGGTGGGAAAAATAGATAAACCCACTGAAAAGAAAAGAGGTGGGAAGAAAGAAAAAGAAAAAAAAACGGAAAAAAAAAGAAAAGAAAAGAAAAGCATACTTGTAGAAGACGGGTTGATCCAGAATATGCAACATTTGGATTAGCTTTCTGAGAATCTAATCAAATGATAGTTTTGGCAAGAATAAGCCAAGGAGGGCTCAAATGAGCCTCTATTTGTTCAATAAGACTAATAAATTTTGCTTTACCTTGACATGTAGGAACCTCGATCTGTCCTTCGAGGACGAAAAGATGAAGCATGATCAAGTCGAAGGCCCAACGACGAAATACTGTAGGAATTAAGGGATCATTAGCACGTCAAAATTTGTGAGCAATCGCGAGTAGGTCTACTTGCTCCCCATTGACATAAGTGTCTGCTTCATCCTACGAGAAGCCAGGAAAGTCACGGTACTTGTTTGCCCATCCTTGATGAAAATAAGGAACAACTAGGGTTTGATGGTTTTTCCATCCTCCTAAAATAGCAAATTCTTCCGGTAGATGACAAATTTCACCTTCAGGAAATGTAAAAATATGATGAATAGGATCCTAAAATTTTAAACATTCATCAAGACAGATGACGTCGTGACGAATTTGCCTTTGGGTGACTAGTTGTTGCACCATCATCTCTACCATGAGTTGAGATTCCAAACCTTTGATATTGGAAACACAAGACCTCATTGCCTTCAAAAGGGAATTCATGATGACTATAAAGAAATAAATAATTTCTAAAGAGAATAAAAGATGTGAAGAAATTGTCATGAGTTTGTGCTAGCCTTCACCTCCTTATATTGGAAAAATAAGGAGGAAATAAGGAAACCAAGCAATGATGAAATTAGGAAAGATGAAGCTTACTAAAAAGTCAGACTGAACACGGCCTTGGGGCGCGTGCTAGCCGTGTCTTCGGTCTTTCGTCTTTGTTTTTGCATAAAGTTTGATTATGTTCGCAGGCTAAGTTGTGCTTCGCGGGCCGGAATGGCTAATTTACATTTTCTATCCCCAGCGAGTCAATGTTTGAATTGAAATCCCGTATACACTTACGGATTTTATTTTCTTTTTGTTTGAAGGTAGCAGGCTACGCCCATGTTGATTACAGGTCAGATTATCCGAGTCGTATTTGAAAAATGCAAGTCAGGTGTACCCATTATACGTACAACCCTCCGGCTAGTTTGAAAATCTGAAATTTCAAAAACTTTTTTCAAATACCATGCACTTTTATCCGAAGTACGGGCGGACAACCCATTTTCAAACGATGTTCAAAATGTTGTTAAATGATTTACGTGTTATATAATGTATGTCCAAGTTTTAGCAGGTACGCTTCAACTAGGGGCTCTAAAGTCTTCGAATTTAGACCCAATGCAACTAGGGGCACTGTTCGCCTTTGACTTCATAGACCGTTATGATGATGAACGGAGGATATCCACCATGAAAAAAAATCCCCAACAGAGTAACCCGTGATGAAATGCTAAGACGAAAAGAATTGTTCCCTGGCAAAATGCAATGATGAAATGAAAGTATCCCACAGGGGAAGACCATTGATGACACAACATTTCCTAAGTAGGCACCGATGGAGTAGAATGCAAATGGAAAATCAAAATAGTGATGATGCGTAAATGAGCAACCGTGTTTCGGGCCAGGACTGCAGAATTCAGAGGCTAATGTATGCCGAACTACGATGTTGGTTTGATTCCATTACAATGAATGCGAAGGCGTTTAAGGATAAGTTTCAACCCGCTATTTGTGTAAGATTATGAAATGATGAATGACGGGTCAATGACCAAGGATGAATGAAGACGAGAGTAAAGGCATCTAGAACCGTGTTTCAGGTATGATCTCTGCTTATAGCTTGTGAGCTTACATACACAAAGTCTAATGGACTATAAATGACCCGCCGGGGCCCTTGAGTCGTGATAATGATTGGCTCGTTGGCTACTTTAACTTTTGCCTTGTCCAAGCGTCAGTCAAAGTGGGGGATATGTAGATACCCGTATCTGTCGATACCGACATTTATAGAAATCCCGTCAAACACTCGATGATGATAGGACACATGTATGTTTTTTTGTGTCACTCATTAACGGAACCCATATTGCGACGCGAAGCATTCTATAGTTGACGATTTTTATAATTTAAATGAAGTTTAAATTTTTTATTTATTTTAGGAAAGTTTAAAGTTAAACTTTTATTTGTGAGAAATAAATGAAATTTATTTCTTCAATTTTATGTTTTCGATTTAATTTTAATTTTCGACTTTTTTTTCTAATTTATTGAAAATAAGTTATTTAAAAGTTTTATTTGAATTATTTCAAGGTTTATATTTTGATTTAATAAATCAAAAATCAGAAATTTTGAGATGGTTTTATAGTTATAGCTTCATTTGATTTGAAGAATCGAGTTTTAAGACGATTTTAAAACCCATTTTTAGAGCGATTTTGAGCTTAATCTAAGTGCAATCTTTGCCCAGATTTCGAGTATTTTTCAGTCCATATTGTCCTTCTCACGACCCAGGTTCAACCCCCACCATATCCAACCCAAATCCCATCCTTCCCTTCAAACCAAACTCCACGAAAACAGCCTGCCACCACTAACCCGAGTCCCTGTTTCGGCAGCCCAATTTTGACATCCAAACACCTTCAAACTCGACTCCTTTCAAGCCTAGATCACTCATCTATCCTAGCTCATGATCCTAGCCAAGTATTATACCCAAACCACATTCAAAACTAGCCTAGAAACCCAGTCAAACCCGCGGTCAGCTCCCTCTGATTTGGGTTCGAAAAACAGAGCATCAGGAGCTCTTTTGGTTCGATTTGTCTGAGCCATTACTCGAGCCATTGACCACACACTAGTCCATATTCTTACCTTGATTATCAAGAAAAGTAAGATGTCATGCCCAGCTTGAAACCGCTCAAAAAACAAAAAGAAATCACCTCACAAAATAGTTTTCAAAATAGTGTGAAACACTTTCCTTATGCCAAAACTCGTCCTAATTCATTAACTACTTCTCCAAGCAAGATATTTGTGATCTATTATCATCATACATGAGCCATGAGCAACCATAGAGCCATTCATTATAAATACAAATTTATTCATCTCCATTCACACACACAACAAACACACATCACGCCCATGCTTCAAGCTGAGAAAAACCCAGCAAAACTCAATTAAAGCTAACGAAAAATTGTACCCTAGATTCCTCTTATAACCAGAAACAATCCTTGAGAATAAAGAATGAGCATAAGTAAAGTTTAGAGCATCAATTTTCTCAATTCGTCACTCTTGTTCCTATTTTGAGCAGCCTCTGTTGTCACTTGAATTTCGTTGTTTTTTGTTCTACTTTTTTGCTATATTCTTAATATTTGGAGTTCATGAATTCCAAAACATCTTTCAGAACAAAATTGACTAAGAAACGAAGTCACAATCGTGATTTAAAAACTGCCTCACAAGTTGTTTTAAAAAGGTGATTTTTGAATTGAAAGTTCAAATTGTTTTTGTCAATTGTATAAGAAATCGATTTGTTTGAAAACTTTCGATGACCTACCTTCAAAGCCAAGCTTGCATACGGGATCCCGAGTGTGTCGAAACTACATGTAAGTTGAGGGTGCAAATAATTCCCTTTCTTTCTCCTTTTTTCGCTCTTTTATTTATTATCATTATTTATTGTTAATTAATATCATATTGTTATTTATCATTTATGAATGCTTATGATGAATGATGGAGAATGGGTTATGTCTGATCAAGTGGTTGGTGGATGACCAATTATTATTGTGGATTTATATGTTGTTAAGATTAGAATAATTTTATTATTTGTCTCATATGATAACATGTTTTACTTAGAATAATTCTTGCATATTTTAGTTTGTTGAATATGAATAAGTTTGAGTAAATCTATGAAATAGGTTAATCTATTTTTTTAATTTGAATATTTAATCATACTCATATGTTATTTAGTGTCTTATGTTTATTAGCTTGAATAATGAAATTATTAGTTTAATTCATATGCTTGTTTATTGAATTTGAATTGATTTAATTAGATTATGAAATAGTGTAACAGCCCACCTACTAGGGGGCCTTCATAAAGAATTTCCCCTAGTAAATCAGGTGCCACAGCCTCGGTTTCCCGAGGTAGTAAATATCAATTCAACAATAAATGAACAATTTATTAAAATCTAGTTTACTGATTACAAATGAAATGATTAAATCCAATGATAACTGAAAGAACAATCCAAAATGCTAAGTACAAAATAAATGTTTAAACTCAGCGGAAGTTACTATCTTGACACGTGACAATGCCCCCAAAGCACCCATGCAAAGCTCTAACGAAATCACCTGCCAAGAACTGCTCACCATTCGACACCGCGAATGGATCACAGCAATCAAGTGTCAGTACTATACAACAACATAATGTTAAAAGCAAAAGCTATCAAAGTGCATGCTAACACCAACTCACACTCCAACACCACACCGCCAATCAACTGGATTACCGTCACAACACAACGAGTAATCCACCGCCAGTGGGGGACCGCAGCCAATCCCACCTAAGCCCCGCTCGACGCACGAGCGACCCGGAATCCTTAATGTGCATATCCCCCTCCGTGATGGGAGTCACGAGGGGCGAAACTCGGGGGTGAACCGTCTCCCAACGGCCCACAACTAGGTCCT
>JAOWBH010158277.1:0-11518 GCA_028566215.1 Silene coronaria | reverse complement strand
AGTTGGGAATGAAGTCAAGTCATGAATATTAAATCTATATCTTTGTTTATGTACCTGAAGTATGAACAAGTGTGGCTTGAACCACAAAATCTCACTTGTGACGGGAGGTATCCGTCACAAGTTAGTGACGGATACCGTTTCTCCTCACAAAAAACCTATTTAGGGTGTGGGGAGAAGCACATGGGGGGTCCCTCCTTTATCCCCTCTACCCATTTCCTCTCACAAACTACCCGTCACAAGATTCGACCCGTCACAAGCAAGACTAATTGGGCTTGAACATCTAGAGCTTTTCATACATATATTAAAAATATTCACATATATTAAAAATATTCAATAAAATACAAACATTAGCAAACAGTGTGGGAATGCTTAGATATATTCAATAAAATGCACTAGACTAAAACTGATGTTACACACTTACAGTCGTCATACCGACATATAAAAAAAAAATTCTTAAAAATCGACGAAAATAAAGTTAATACAATTAATATATCAGAAATAAAATTAATTTCAACTTCTGCTTATGCTTAGGTAATGAAGGGTTGGATGTATGCAATTTTACGCGCAGGATAAAAATTGCATTCGATTGCTACTTCATAGAGTAAAAGACGCAGATGATTATCCCATCGTAATCCAAAACCAATGAATAATCCGTCTCCATGGGAAGCTTTGAATGAGGAAGAACAGATGAGAATTTTCGGAATCATTTCTCAAAGAAGTGATCAAAATGGCTGTAGTATACAAATCTTAAACCTGTTGGTATACAGTAAACTGTTCACAAAGAAAACTGAAACTACCCAGTTAACACTTTTCTCAACATGATACACTGCTATATATCTTTACAGAATTACGGTATTACCCTCTTCGACTAAACTGAGCCCTAGGTTTCAGACTCTTCAACTGGTACCGATAGCATCAAGCCATAAGACAACTTGGTCGATAGTTGGCCTTTGCCTCGGATCTTGGCTTAAGCATTTACAGGCTATTCCAAGAACGTCGAATATCTCCTTTTCGAGGTCTTTGTCCCATATTGTTGTATCTATCACCTCCTCCTCTTTCTTCTTGGCTTTCATCTGAAAAACCCATGAGACCAAATCTCGACAATTTTTACCTTTGCATACTTCAACAGGTCTCCGACCAGTTAAAAGCTCCAACAAGACCACCCCGAAACTATAGACGTCTCCTTTGAAGGTGGCGGATAATGTTTGACCATATTCAGGTGGGATGTACCCCAGAGTCCCGACTAAATCAGTGGTTACATGGGTATCATATGGACGGAGTAGTCTCGACAGCCCAAAATCAGCCAAATGCGCTTCAAATTTCTCATCCAAAAGAATGTTGCTCGATTTGATGTCACGATGGACTATATTAGGCTCACAGGCCATATGCAGGTACGCCAGCCCATGACCCGCACCTTGGGCTATTCTCAATCTTGCAGTCCAGTCGAGAGCAGAAACACCATCGATGCACTCATGCAACCAGTAATCCAAACTTCCATTTTCCATGTAGGAATAGATTAACAATTTGTCGTCTCCTAACTGACAGTACCCTTGTAAGGAAACAAGGTTTTTGTGTTGTGCCTTTGATAATGCTTCGACTTCCGCTCGAAACTCCCGTTCAATCTGCCCACAATCTCCTGAAAGTCTCTTGATAGCAACCTTGCTCCCATTTGGAAGGGTACCCTTATAAACAAGGCCAAAACCACCACAACCAATAATATTTGCTTGACTGAAATTATCGGTTGATTTTAGTAACTCCCCTACTGTTAGATCCTTGCATTCCGAGTTCTGGAAAAGCACCAGCATTGTCGGAGGACGAACACTCTCCTCATCTGATTGATTTACCGATGCTCTGGCTTCTCTCCGAGACATTCTCAATAGAAGAATCGCTAGAAACAACGCGATACCAGCCCCAACACCAATTGTTATCCCAAGGATACGACTTCGACCAACTTTATTGCTCGGGTCAGAAGAATGAGCCGGCCCAATATTTTGGGATAGGGTGCAAACATGAGCTTGGGTTGACCCACAAAGGCCAGGATTGCCCTCGAAGCTTGAGTTAGGAAAGCTCGGGAATTGAGCACTAGTTGGTATTGGACCACGTAGATTATTATGAGCCACGTTGAATTTCGACAGAAATGTGAGTTTACTGAGTGACGGGGGTATTGAGCCAGACAAGTCATTGAAAGACAAATCCAAAACTTCAAGGCTCTCCATGTTAGATATCGAGTCAGGAATGGTTCCTGTGATGTTATTTCGGCTAAGATCCAGCACATGAAGCTGCTTCAACCTTCCAATATTTGGAGATATCGTCCCATTTATTTTATTGTTGCTCAGGTAAATGGAAGGTGGGAAACTTGAAACCTGGTTGTACTGCAACCCGTATGAACTTTGGTTCCTCTTTACAAAAAGAGGAATACCACTGGCTGCAAAAGGGTTGGGTGAGTTTCTATGCAAATATATCAGGCTCTCTAGCTGCATCATAGACTCCGGGATTGTCCCTGAAAGTGTGTTATTTGAGAAATCCAAGTAAAACAGATTTCCCATCTTCCCAATCCAAGACGGAATGCTGCCATTTAAGCGATTCCATGACAAATCAAGGACTTCTAATGTCTTACAGTTCAGCAGCCAATCAGGAATCACACCAGAAAGTCCACAATTCCCGAGTGCCAGAACCCTCAGGTTGTCAAACCCTGATAAATTTCTCGGGATTTTTTCGCCATGAAAGTTCCTTGTAAGAATAAGGGTTGTTAGGTTTCTGCAATGCTGAAGAGTTGTTAATGCCCCTGACAAGTTGGATAAGGTGTTGTTTGACAAAGAGAGGAATGAAAGAGACGTAAGGTTCTTAAAACTTTCAGGCACACTCCCATTTAAATAATTTTTAGCAATGCTCATAGTTTGGAGTTGCTTGCAATGAGAAAGTGAAGTTGGAATTTGACCATGGAGGCGATTACTTGCAAGATCAAGCACTCGAATACTGTGTAGTCTGGTAAAATCAAGGTTAATGTTCCCTGAGAAAGTATTGTTTCGAAGATCAAGAACTTGAAGTAATGAGCAATTAGATAGGCTAGCAGGCAGCATCCCGGAAAACAAGTTTGACTGTGCAGCTAACTGCTCTAGTTTGGTCAAGTTACCGAGTACATCAGGGAAAGGGCCGGAAAAGTGATTTCCTGATATAATAAATGTTTTAAGACCAGAAAGCTTACTAATATCTTCACTTATCTTGCCAGAGAGATTGTTCCAAGAGACTGTCAGATGCTCCAACAGCGGCATTGCATATATATAGCTTGAAAGTTCACCAGAGAGTGAATTGTAATCAACATGAAGCTCTTCAAGAGACGAACTGCAATTCTCAAAGCTTAAAAGCCCCCCCGTGAAATGATTCAAGGATATATCGATGGACTTGATCTTACTTGACCTACAAAGACGAGAATCCACTTGCCCGCTGAACGAATTGTTGCTGATGTTGAACACAGATATATCAGGAAACACCCCGAAATCAGCGAATGTCCCGTTCAAAAAAAAGTTGCTAGAAAGATTCAAAGTTTGAACACTATCTAACCCCGAAAAAGCTCCCACATTTGATACTGACAACCTGTTATAACTAACATCAAGGTATACCAGACGTCTCAAGTTCGACAACTCTGATGGCAATCCACCTTCAAGACTATTAAACGAAAGATCAACCGCTTCCAACTGGTCTAATGCACCAATAGAGCTTGAAATAACTCCTGCAAGACCCTTCTTTCTAAGCATCAACCTTGTCACTCTACTTGGGGCTGAACCATTACTCGAATCGCAACCGATACCATCCCAGTCACAACAATTGGGATCTTTACTAGCAATCCTAGCCACCCAAGTTGACAAAATTTCCCCTTTTGTAAAATTACCAACAATTTGCTTCAATGCCAAAAGATCACTAGAATCACATGGCTTACTTATGGTTTCAGAACCAATAACACAACAAATCAACCAAACCATGAATACCCATTTTAGGAAACTAATTTGCAAACACTCCATCACTACCATTTGGGGATTTCTCAATCAAATTTGATTCATAAACCCTAAAAAGATTCCACCTTTCTCCACAAAATACTCAAAAAAATTCACCAAAAATCATCTAAATTACACCATAAATCATGAATCCCACAAAAACCCAGAAATTTATTTTGCTGAATTTGTGATCTCAGATTAAATTAAGCAACTTTATACTAAAAAATAAAAGTCACATACATACATTTGATGCATACATACATACCCTTTTACATGGCTTTAATTTAGCAAACTGCAACACCATTGAGATCTGCAAAACCATTGAAAAAATAAGGAAAAATAATCAAAGATAACAAAATAAAACAAAACTCTTTAGTCTACTTAAGTTGAATCATTAAAGTACAACTATGTAACACATCTCCCAATGTAAAAAATAATATTTTTTTAATGAAATCCAAGGAAAAATCACTCACTCAACTAACAACAACTTGCAATTGAAGTGACAATCAACACTAGTACACAACTGCTACCAATCCAAACTTTGCACAAATCCCAATAACTCAAGAGGCTTAGATAACTGTTTATATCGGTATGTTTTGCTTAAAACCGTCTTGTTTAAAATCGTCTTAAGTTAGACAAGAGAGGCAGAAATGTTGTTGAAAATAGAGTGTTTTTAGGAAGATTTTTTTGTAATGTGAATTAATGTACAAATAATAAAGATATAAAGATTTCCCTCAAAAAAAAAATAAAAAAAAAAATAAAGATATAAAGAAGGTTACTTTAATCCTTTTACAACAACCCAACTCTTGTGAATGAAGAGAAATGTCATTAACAAGCTAAAGAACACTACTTTATGTACTAGACTCCCCTTTTTTGCTCTTAGAAAACTTAACTGCTACTTAAACAAGAGTTTGAGAAAATTTAGGAACCGTTTATCTTTTCGTGAGAGCACTCGAGAGCCGAGACAAGAGATTTACTTACTGTTACTATTGTCAACGGTGCACACCTGATTTACACACACGAAAACTAGAGGTGAATAATTGAAACTATAAAGGGATATTAAGGGTCCGAAAGTCTTTTGAAAGTCGGTCTTATATGATAAGATTGGATTGCAAAATGGAACCTTTTGTTTTCTTAATATTCTTCTCTTTTTTTTTCACAAAATTTTCAAATATTCCGTATACCGATTTATAATGACTTTTTACACTTCGTTTAACTTAGTTATTGTGTTACGAAAAGAGGTACATAAATAAATTATTATAAACTCGTACACTATATAACAATATCATAGAAGATTAGACGATATCATTTTCTTCAAATCCAAATACCATATTATTTTTAAGTTGTTTTCTAAAAAGTAGTACGTATTATTATTTTTACACAGAGATAAAAAAAACTCGTAAATTGTGTAATACTTGTTCAGATTTTAGATATAATATTTCTTCCTAATTAAAAAAGAAAAAATCCAAACACCCTAATATTATAAAACAAAAATATTAAAAAGAGAATTATACATTTATACGCGTTTAGATTTATAAAGAGAGCGGTTATAAGTAGGTACTATTACGAGACAAAAAAAAGGGTTTGTAAATAGTCCAAAAGGTGACATAATGAGCTGACTTTTTGTTGCTAAAAATCACAATAATTTAGGACTCTTTTACATTACTAGATTTTGGTCTTACAAATAGTAATTGTCAAAGTCTATTAATTAAATTGTCGTTATGTTAAGATTGTAAAGCTAATCTCTCGTGAAAGTGATAGTAAGGTGAGGTGGATGGTTGAATCCATGATTTTAGGTTGACAATTTTATATAGGTTTCAACTCGTCATCGCTATCGTTTCAGTTGATCTCTTATAAGATGAATATATATATTTTAAAATTAAAATGGGTCAAATATAATCCATTTAAATAAATGATACTCGTACAATGTTTTTACTGATGCCTAGATATTATGCTTTTGTCTTCATCAATCCCGTTTTATATTTAAACAGATTTTAAAGAATAATTTATGCTAGCTTTCAACTAGTCACCATTACCGTTTCAGCTGATCTTTTTCAAGACGGATATATATATGCTTTAAAATTAAAACGAGTCAAATATATTCCATTTAAATAAATGATACAATGTTTTTACTAATGCCTAAATATTATGCTTTTGTCTTCATCAATTCCGTTTTATATTTAAACAGACAGATGTTAAAGAATAATTTATGCTAGCTTTCAACTCGTCACCATTACTGTTTCAGCTGATCTTTTTCAAGACGGATATATATATATGCTTTAAAATTAAAACGAATCAAATATATTCCATTTAAATAAATAAGATAATGTTTTTGCTAATGCATAGAGATTATGCTTTTATCTTCATCAATTCCGTTTTATATTTTAAACATGCATATATAGATGTTAAAAAATAATTTATGCTAGACTTAATATAAGTTACCCTTTACAACAATGAAAACTACTTATATTCACGGGGTTTTGTTTAAGATAGAAATATCCATTTTACCAACTTAAAATAGGATTAAATAGAACGAGTGGGATGTAGACTGTCGGGAACAAAACTAGAGAAAATTTTATCTCTATCCGTCCAAGAACATTCCAAGTGATGTATTATTTAATCCGTTTTTATCTTAAAACAGATATACTCATCTTCAGATCATCTAATTGTTATATTTCTTGTCGTTTTAATACATACTCATCTTCACATCAACTAATTCACTATTTAGGATTCATAAGGTGTATATAAGAGACAGGTCACAAGTAAGCAAGCGAAATTTCATCATAATCATCAATTGATAAAACGAGAAGTTTCTACATATAGCGAGATTTCACCTCTTTTTTTTGTCACCGATGTGGACAATACTCCAATTCATACACACGCGATAAGGGAATTCGACCTAAAATTAACCAAGGTTGTCAATGAATAACCCCACAATTGAATTTGTGAGTCGACATTTAATTTGGTCATAAATTTGGAAATTCAACATTAAATTCATGCATATGGTCACGTGCCTAAATTAAACACTTGAATTTTTCTCCATACATGAATTTTTATCACGTGTTTTTCAAGTTAGATTTTGCCCTAGAACAATTAGCTAGTAGTACAATTGTCGACTTGTTGTCTAAATAATTTATTGATTTTGGATTGGATGTTCGAATTATGATTTAAATAAAAATAATCAAACTACATTTATTGATTATGGATTGAATGTTCGAATTACGTTAAATGTTATTGTAAAATTAAGTGACATTTTACTTAAAAAATCCTTTTGAAATTACAAACTTATATCCACTTTTATGTTTTAAATAAGAGAATTGTTACTTTGTATAAATTTGTATTATTTATGGCTTTTTTTTTTACGGTATTTACTGCAAAAACTTACTTATAGTCGTTATAGGTGATCAGAATGTAAGAGCAACCAATTTTTTTTAGTGTCACATGAGGCATAAGGCCAGTACAATATGCGTAGGATGGGGGTGTCAACATCGTGATTTTTTGTTTCTGGCGGCATTATGCTAAAATCTATTAGATAATAAGCACAAATTCTTGTTTCAGGCAGACTGTTTTTGTCTTTTTAAAAAGTTTTTCGTCTTTTTAAATGTAACAACAATAATTCAACTAGTTTTAACGCTTATGATAACTTATTTACCAAAAGTGGTCACATTTAACTGTAAAATAATATTAAATCCCGTTATTTTTGAAAATAATCGAAATGATCTGTATCCGGTGACACAAATTCTCATTTGTGAGGGCTAAAATCCGTCACAAGCTTGTAATGTGAGATAAAAAGACAAGTGGGAGAGGCAAATGGGAGGGCAAGTGTGAAAGGCTTATGAGACGTCACAAGTAAGACGGATTGATCCGGTGAAATGACAAAATGTGCAGTCAAAGTGCGGCATACGAAAGTCACGAGTAAACTACAATTAACATTAAGTGCAGTTGTACCAATCCTAAAACATAAAGTCAGCATTTAACCAAATTAAATTAAATTAAATAAAAAAAGTCAGCCCACCTAATTTCGATTAATTAATTAATATATTCAGTATTTGTAAGACCAACTTTATATTAGTCATAAATTGTCATATGTGATGGGCATATTCGTCATAAGGTTGCGATATGGCAAATACGGTAAGAGTAAGTCTCCTAAGAGACGATCTCTTAATAAGTTTATTGAAAGACTATTTGTACGAAATTAAGAAAAAGTAGTACTAAAGTTAATGAAATAGGTACGAATACTGATTAAAGATAAAAATGAGTACACTTATTATGTAAATAAATTATTATGTTACGATCAACGACAAAAGAGGCACGAAATTCAAATAAAAGGGTATGATAGACTGGTCTCTCAATAACTTATCAATAAAAGGGCATGAAAGACAAAAGCAGAGCTTACGGAGTAAAAATTTATTTTGTCATATTTACCCATGTGAGTAAGTACTTGACTGAGTAGACTCGTTACATTCTTGTGATGGATATTAGTAGTACTATTATCTGAAACAAAACGTCTTACTTGTGACGGACACTATCCGTCACAAGCTTGTGAGGGATAGTGCCGTCACAAGTGAGAATTTGTGTATCTGAAAATTGGCAAATTATCTCTCGAGTGGAAGAAACATCTTAAATCAACACTATAATTGTACTTCTTATGTGTTAACCATTTATTTACCTTTTTTTCGGTTTGTATTTAAGTATTAAATATCTTTCAGAATTGATAATTATATTACACATTAACCAATGTAATTAATGCATATATTAAGAAACACCAATTTTCATTTGTGAGTGACGGATACCGTTTCCTTTCACAAATGACCCACACCTTGTCCCCTCTCTCCCTTTTGTGAGAGATCACAAACTTGTGACGGAAATATCCCGTTACAAGCAAGACTTGTTGAGAAAGAAATTATTTTCTCTTTTAATTTCTTAAATTACTAGTTTGTTGCCCGTGCGTTGCACGGACTCTAAAATAATTGGTTAAATTTGTATGTGTATAAGGACGTCTTAACCTGTGATTAATGGTAGTTTTCTTAGCTAAATTATATGACAATGTTTTTTTTCTTAAGATAGTAGTTTTTATTTTTGAAGGGTTTAGTTGGTAAAATAAAACAAACATAACAATTTATTATATTTTAAATACAATATGTACATGTCTCCTTTCTTTTGATATTTGTATCTAAAGTATGATAAATGAAATACAGATGGAATACACTTTTGCGCTTCTTAGATATATTTTTTTCCATCATCAAAATATTTTTATAACTCATTTTTCTTTTAACCTTGACTGTTATATCACCTTCAGGTGCTCCTTTAAAAGTTTCTATTTAGAGCATACTTATTTTAAAAAGTATTCTTATCCTAACTTTACCATTCTTTTCTTGATCCAACCTTAAATAGTTATAGTCTACTCATAGCAAGCACCGTATTTCTCGTATTTCTCTTTCCCGTGGCTTGTTTGGTGAGGGTACACTCCCACATTATATAATCCTCTCCCCTGTGGGTTTGCCCATTTCGCCTATAGCATATCACCATCATTCTAAGATCAACACTATCCATATTTTATGGGACTGTCCCTTACTTCACGATGTGTAGGGTTCTTGTCACCTTCACTTACCTTGTATTCTTTTAATTTGACCATTTATTCATTTGGCGGCTTTGGTCAGCTTATCTTGAACATGCGATGACTTTCTTCTACTCAATTTTAATGCATTTCTTGGTCTCTTGCCAACACTCTTAAAACTCACCCTCAAAACACCTGTCAACACACTCTATTGGACCTTCTTGATTCCCCATGTGGGCTGTGGCACAAAATCAATGTTGTCATCTCCTTTTGCATTACTTGTCGTTGGGAGGGTATTAGTTGGTTGTAATCATTTAAGATAATGGTTAAACGACGGAATTTTAAGAGTACCACTTTTACCCCTTTGGATCTAATTACCCCTTTTGAGCGAATTACCTAACATTCAGGTTGGTTAGCCTTCTTTCTCGTACAATCATGTGAGTCGTTTTATTATAAGCTCAGTTTTTATGATCAAAGAGCTAATACACCTTGATAATCTTTACTCCAATCAAACATTCTTCAATGTCTAAAAGTAATAAGCAACTCACTTGTCTAATGTGGAACTCTCTTTATGAATCTATTTTCTACTCTTTTGATTTAACCTCTAGCCTAGACTCTTTCAAAATCCCAATCACTACAACTCGTCTTGATTTGGTGTGATCTTTACTTTATTAATCATTTCGTGGCTTTGGTCAACTCACTATTACTCTATTGGACCCCATGGACTCACAATGACTTTCTTTTATATACTCATTTTCAATGCTCTTTTTGGTCTCTTCCCAACACTCTTGAAACCCCATATCTAAAACCAATCAACCCACTTTATTGGACCCATCCTAGCCCCCCTTTGCACAAAATCATTGTAGTCACTTCCTTTTGCATTGCTTTCATTTTGGTGGGTATTAGTTGGGTTGTCCGTGATCACTTAAGATAATGGTTAGTTAGAAGGATGGACTTTCAAGTGTACCACTTTTACCCCTTTGGAGCAAATTACTTGACATTTAGGTTGACCTTCTTTATGGCACAAACGCGTAAATTCTTTCATTATCAGCTTAATATGTCTCAGTATGTCTTTCTGACATCATCTCTGTAGTGATAACATGTGTACTATGCTGAAATGTTGAGTAACTCGACTACCCTTTTTTTTTATGTACGAAACAATTAAATGGCTTACCATGCTTGAAAATCGATTTTGAACTCAAATTACTAATATCATCATATATACTCTTGTTAAGTACTTATAGGAAGGACCACGATGTTGATGATGGGATACTTTGGTGTAGGACATTACTCCATCCAACTTTTCTTTCTCATTTATGTATTATTGACTCGACTTTTATTGTTGTTCTATCATCGGAATTTACGCCTATCCTTGTAAAGTACCATTTTAACAAAATAAAAAAAATGTAGTATCAAGAAGCACAATTCAGTAGAGAAACATTGAGGCAGTAGGCTAATAGGTTTATTGGTTTGATCAATTTCGGTACATGGGTACCTGATGTCTAGACGTATTTTTGGGTTGACTTATATTAAAATTTATTTTTCCTTTTTTATATTATTAATGTGATATAATTACTTCTTTTAGGAACTAAAACCATTATCTTATAATTCACTCGATATTTATTCAATAATTCTTATCTTATTTTTAAAAAATTAACTGAATATATATAAATAATTATATAAAATAGCCTTAGACATCTATAACTAAATTAAATGTTTCAAACTATAAAATAGCCTTAGACATCTATAGCTTCTAAGGCAAGTTCTTTATTTTTCTTCTCATATTCGAAAAGAATTAAATTTACATAATGAAACAAATTTAAAAAAAGTACTATTATTATTATTGTTAATCATAAATGAAAAAGGTATATAATAGAATTGACATTATGCCCATCTAGGGGCGTTGAATGGCCTGCTCAACCTGTTCTAAGAACAGGAGCCCATGAAGATAGGGGGCCCAAATATGTTC
>JAOWBH010158266.1:0-11518 GCA_028566215.1 Silene coronaria | reverse complement strand
TGTTATGCATGTGATCCTGGATAGATGTTAGGAAATTGTTTCCTGAAATTCCGCTTTCGCATCTATAAAATCCTACAATATAAACCTTGAGTAAAACATTCACCTATGACCTAACTATTCTCTAATAAACATACACAAATTCGTTTATTACCATTTTATTGCACATACAGGCAAATAGTCACAAAGCTAAGCCATGAAGGTAAAGCGATGCGGGTCACGAGTCATAAGAACTATAAATGCACCACTATCGTTAGTATAGTCCGTGGTTCGGAGATTTGATCATCAACCACACGTGTACAAAAAGCTAATTAGGACATGTACACTTGTATCAGGATCAGGTGAGGTCGGGTCAATTAGGCAGGTCATATTTATGACAGGCTTCCCAGGTGAAACGAGTGTGGAGCAACTTGAGGCCGTGAACGAGGAGCACCCCGTCATCGTATACCGAGTGATCGATGGTGATCACAAGTTGGTTAATTTCCATGTGACCACCATGCTACATGAGGTGGTAGTAGGGGATGGGATTGTAAAGACGGTTGTTATTGAGTCTTATACGGTGGATGTGCCTGAGGATAGTAATGAGGAGGATACATGTTTCTTTGCTAATTATATTATTGGGTTGAATCTTAAGAATTTGGCTCTTGTTGTTGAGAAAATGGTTTCCTAACCTACACAACACAAAGAAAACTCTATTACTCCTAGTTGAATTGATATGTAGTGTATTTAGTTAGACTCGAAATAACCCAATCTAAACCGATTAGAATTAGATTTAGCTTGATTGATAGGACTAGAATGGTAGAAAATTGAATGTTTGATGCTTCGAAAATTTAGGCATATATGTCATTTTAGAATTTTCCATTTGAATTCAAAAAGTCTTGGAAAATGTCTACTATTAATTATGTGTATAGGCTGACTAAAAAAACTTGATTCAATTGACCCTACCCGAAAAAGCTGACAAGAGGCTCGAAATTGACCCGAATTACATAAGCCAAAGGTGGCCCAAAACCCGTGTTGATCCGACCCTGACCCGAACATGACCCGCGCTTTCTTGACCTGTAATTGACCTGGTCCGAAAATGACCCGATCCGAAACTACCCAACCTGACAAAACATAAATCTAATTGACCCGAAAATGATCAAACCCGAAATGGCCTAACCCGCTTGACTCTAAACAAACGCGACCAACAAACCCGAAATGACCCGACCCTACCTGAATTAACCCAAAATCAATGAGAGATCTGAACTGACCCGATCCGATTGGCCAGTGTACCCGGTCTAATTATGTACTGTATAACAAAATGTTTGAAAATATAAATATAAACTTCTCCACCAATCTAATAGATAAAAGTACATTTCTTTATTATTCAATTAATGCTTTAGAAAATTGAGATAAAGTAAAACACAATTAATAAACTGTACCACCAGTTGTATGGTGTTGTATAATGTACAACCCGAACTCTGTACCAAAGTTTTCGAGTTTTGTTTAAAATATTCTGAGTTATAGTGTAAAGTATTTTAACTCACCCACTTAAACATAAAAAAACTAAACTTGAAACAACTCAAAAAAATTACACATAAGCTCGATTAAATGTATAGTATTGTACAATGTTTATTATACAACAGGTGGTATAGTAGTATTTGTGGGATAATAGACCAACCCTTTATCGATCACATATAGTATTTACAATTGAAATTTAGCAGCCTATTGTTGTTGTATGTAAGATATTTGACCCGGTCTTACTAATCCAAATAAATATGATGAATGTATGTGAAACTATACTTACTCTGAGATGATAAATTGCTGTATAGAATATATATTGTTGATCCATTTTTATTTATTGGTGAGGTTGATGAGGAAATTAACGAAAACCCTGATAATGGGGTTGAAGTGTAAGGTTTAGAAGCTTGGTGGATACAGAGGATGACTTTATCTAGGGATTTATTGGTGGGTAAAAAATGATAGCAGGATGATGGTGATGACGGATGAACACTGACGACAATAAACTAACATATGGACAAGCCTCCCAAAGTTTGTGTTGACTTTAATATTTGTGATTTCATGAAGTAGCTATGGTCATGTTTTTATGGAGTATATATATTTTGGTGATCATTTAGTCTTTATTTAGGAGTAAGTTAGTTTTATAAAGATTGATACTATATTTAAGGATTATTAATGAGTACAAATAATTATTATAAAATATATATTTTAATAAAGGGTATGCATAATTAATTGCCTTACACATATATTTTGTGTAGGATGATTTAAATAATAAAGGGAGCAATTAATTTTGGAAAAAATCAAAGTTGTAAGAGGACGGAGATATTTGGGCATATAACGGTTATCGTCAAACTTATAAGATCGTACATTAGCAACATTATTTCAAATTCAGGACGTTTTTCACACTGACAATCTAATGTCTATATTTATTTTTTGACATATTTTACAAGTAAATAAAGGGGTTCTTTGATTGGCTTATAAGTTGTTTACACTTTTATTATTTTGTGGGTGAGTATTTTAGTTAAATGAAAACAATCCATTGAGTCACATGACATAGTAACTTTCAACTCATCAATTAAGATAATTATTATGCAACATATCATACCCACTAGGCATAGGATGAGAAACCTAAAATAGGAAAGAAATAAATGTATTTCTTGTAAATAAAAGTAAAAGAGATAAGATATTGCAATTTCCCATAAAAACATCATTTAATTCTTTCCTTTTTGAGTTTCTTATCCTATGCCTAGTGGGCATAGGTTAGAAAAAGTAATAATAATAAAACACTTATAATACACCCTCCCACTCAATGTGTTCTCCCAATTTCCTTACTATATGGCAAATTCAATTTGTTCTTCCCATTTTACAAACTTCCTTTTGCGGTATGTTTGAAAAGCTATAATTATAGACTAAACCTATTAGTTGCCTTAATTTTATGATAAATATATCTATAAACCCTTACCTCCACCCATCTCCTCTGTCAATAATCACCCATCTATGACGACTTCGCTCTACGTTGTCGCCGACATATTATCGTCTATACTCCATCGACTACCACTCCTCGACATGATGAAAACTCCTCCTCTACAGACAGGCGACTACTGATATTCACGCCGGCGACCACCACTGACTTCTTCCATACCAACGACCCCCTCCATACCAGCTAACCACTCCGCTGAATCCAACTAGTTCGCAACACTAAGCCTCTTCTTTATCCAAATTTACAATAAAGTAAAAAGCCAACTTCAAAAGTCATTATCAACGGCATTCTCATCAGTCTTTCGCGCTTCATACAACGTTTTTTTAGGACCCGTTAGTGATGAATGGTGCTTAGGTTGTACAGATGGAGGGGAATGTAGTGGTGATTTGTTACTTATGTGGTGGGTGACCTTGGTTTGTTACGAAAACATGTTTATTTTAATCGTACTCCACTTATATATTTAGTCATTATATTATATGTTTTAGGAATTGTGCCCAAAAGAAGTGGGAAGAACATTTAGAATAGAAAGGCGTAATAAAAATATCCTGGTTAGCATGCATGAATGTAAGAAGAGTGTAGCATTTTGTGGGGATAAAACAGTTACAACTAAATATTTCTTATGTTATGAGAACATCGATAAGAAATACAAACTTACAGCTGCCGGCACTGCTCCGGATGCTAATTGTAAGGGAATGCTTTTAGGTTCAGAAAACACATCCAACTTGTTGAGGACAGTCCCAGAAGCAATGTTTACAAAGAACACGTTCCAGATGGTGAAAGACAAGACTTTACAGCATGCACCCCTTTTCCTTTCACTTCGAGAAACTGATCCCTCAATACTTGAAAATAGCATCATCAATGGCGGCACAGTATAGAAAAATAACACCAAAATCACACTAGGAAGGTATCCTGTTATCAACTGGCTCATATATTTCCTGACACCAAAGAAGCAATCATAAAAGGATGATGATTTAGTAAGAGACGACAACTTTTGAGAAATAACAAGAAATCATGCATTGTAATTACTCTTCTTCAAATGAGTATCTAAAAAACTTTGGGTTCAACAAAAGTACAAGGGGAGAAAAAAGATTTGCCTAACCAAAAGTTGTCTTTTTGTTCCCTTCTACTTCTGTCTAACCAATCGCTACTTGTCGGATCAAGGCTTGGTATACCAACATGTGACGGTATAATGAAGGGTATACACAGATATATAAGGTTTTAGTTGTTGGCTTCAAAAGAAAAAAAAACACTAGCATTTTGGGGATCATGATCATGCATATCAAAGATAAGGGAGGCTCATAGCTGGGGAGATACATCTCAATTTCCACGATGTAATTTAGATACTTTGCAATATATTTGTGACAAAACAAGTGCTATAAAACTATAAATCTATAATATACTATATATTGTTGATTGCTAATATTTAATGGTACTTATTTACTAGGATCTTTTACTAAAATGACCATTTTTCTTAAATTATTTACTAAATGAACCATTCTCAAATTTAAATTTCCATTTTAACCATTTTAAAACTTTACAAACATAATCAATCTTGATAATGACTAGTTTGGGAAATAAATTTGGGAAACTTGCTAATTTGGTAAAAACATTTAGACAATATTAAAATTAATTAATTTTTCATGATGACAATTAGTATGCATATGTTTTTAATCAATCCGTGGATATTGAAAGATGTGGTTTTTTAATCTATATATTATTTACTATTTTAAATTTTATTATTTTTCATTGAGCATATTTAACTTTCAGATAAAAGTTACTGTAAATGTATAAAAAAAATTAGAAAATATATCATTTTATGAGGAAATAAAAAAATTAAATAGGATGGTTTATAAAGGGAAGTATAATGGTCGTAATTTTTTCAATTATTATTTGAGGTTCTTAATATTTAATTGTAATTTTATAACTTTGCTGATAAAAATGTTGATTTTCCTTTTTTTTTTGTAAGAATCTGAAAATGACTAGGCGGTTTATTAAATAGAGGAAGAAGTCAATTCACGTCACATTATTATCTTTTTTTGATATAATCATACATTTACATTACTTATTGAATTAGCCATTTCACCCAAATTATTTCCCAAGCTAGACATTGTCAAAACCTTAAAAATAGTTAAAGTGAGAATTAAAATTCAGAAATGGTTAGTTTAGGAAATACTTTATTGAAAATGGTTATTTTAGTAAAAGACCCTATTTACTAGCTATACATCAAATATCAACATTCTTGTATTTGTTGATTCACTAAGCAAGCTAACACCTGGACATTTTTTAGCTAACAATGCTTACCACTCCACAAAGATAGTTAGATATTTGCTCATATTAAATTCGATATATTGCCCGCGGTGTAGGACACTTACAAATCAAAACAATTACAATATGAGAAAACAAAATTGCAACAACAAAACTATAATATTATGTTACTTACTTCTTCAACAATCCTTTCAAGAAAGGAAACATCTGCTGTAGTTGAGCTAGATTAGCCAAACTTTGCACAAGAGCAACAGGTGCAATAAAGAAGACCAAGAATGCAGCAGTAGCCAGAAGTGTAGATGTTCTGCGCAACCAGAACTGTTTATACGGAATAGCAAGATTTTGCCAAAAGACATCACGAGGCTCAGGTGCTAGATGCGTTACCCATAACATTGGGTTTGATGATTGAAGAGCCCTTGCAGCACATGAAGCAGCGTAGCGGGTTCTAAAAATCACAAAAGCAGCTGGACACTCCTGGAAAAGAAATCATTTTAGCCGGTAATTAATATGATTTTTAATTGAAGCTTATCAAAAAACTAAAATTAACTCTTTTTTCTTAATTGAAATCATGTTGAAAATTTAAGATATTTACTTATCTTTTACTCCGTATCATGTTTCTTAAAGTTTATTTATTATTTATTTTTAAAATGACTTGAACCCTCTTTATTTTACAAACCAATTTTGCCATTTTAATCTCGGTTTCCACGCTTCTCTCTCTCTCACACACAAACACACTTGTTGTGTTTGTCATTTACCTATTTTCTTTTACTTGTTTATTCACCTTTGACCGTATTGGGGAATTGAAACCTACACGGATTCAAATGATGATTCCAGTTAGCCGACCTCAACCTATGTTGGGACTAAGGGCACTAGTTATAGGTTTGTCACATACTCACATGCCACATCATACAACTCACAAACCTTTTGAATAAAAAACCTCTATAAAAAAACGTAATTTATTTTTGCAGTATAATTTTTACTCACTACCGTACTTTTTGTACCAAATTTTCTATTTGTCTACCTTTAATTAAAAAACATCAACCCTAATTCTCTCTACATTTTCTCTATTGTTGAAACCTTAACCTTTTCTCCTATGTCCATACAATTTTTTAATTATGAATAATTATTTAAGTGACGGCGGTATTTAATTCTTCAATTCGGTTCATCGGTGCGATAGCATAACGATGGTTGGCCGGCAATTAATCTTGTTATGTTACCGGCATAGTTGAAGGCAGTAGCAATACCCATTAGACAATAGTACGAAACAATAAAAAAAAGGTGAAATACTAATAATATACTTGTAAGCAATAACTTTACTTTGAATAGATTTGATTTGTTAATTTCACACTGCTTTGATTGTTTCATGTTTACAAGCTTTACATCAAGTACGTAGTAATGGTGTTACTTTGTACTACGTTTATCAATACATCACATAAAAATAATTATGTCTTTATCAAAATAATTTATCAATTAGTACATGATTAACATATAGTCCCACCGTCGGCTACTGGTCGGTCAGCCACACGGCCACTACTCGGTCAGGGAACCAACCCCATGATGCTTTGTTCATTACCCATAAGGCGGGTGGAATTAAAGGATTATGGGTAAGTGAAATTAAAGAGAATAAATTAGAGTAAAATTAGAGAGGGAAAATTAAAGGTGATATGAGAGGGGTATAATTGTCAATGTACTACGATGAGTAAAATGTGTACTGCGAAAATCAGCACCCTAAAAAAATCAAATCACTCAAATGTAAACAAATCAATAAACAACTTATCTCATAGGCCCCACTAAAACTAACAATAGAAAACACAAACTTGTATACAAAATTGTCACCCATCTCATTCATGAACCTCAATATCTAATTCCAATAATAGGGATGTTTATTGATAAACCGCTGCAATAGTTGTAATACTCCGTATTTTATACTGAGTTAGATAATATTTAAAAAATACTTCATACGTATATTTCGTCTTGACACCTCTTATTTTAATATTTCCTATTCATTATTTATAAATTATATTTATTTATATTCCTTATTTACATTTCTTATATATATATATATATATATATATAGAGAGAGAGAGAGAGAGAGAGTAGTAGGTTCAAATGAGTCCCTTAGTTTAGATGAGTCCATGAGTCCTATTTCTAACCATTAGATGAGAACAAAAATCAAAGGCTATGATTAAATCTAAAAACATAAAACCCTAATTCCCCTCCATCCCTCCCTCATTCATTCAGTCTCACTACCTCCCTTATCTCATCTCTCTTCTCTCTCTACCTCCCTTCTTTCCTCTCTTCAGCCACGCCCCTGCCACCACACTACTCCGACGCCACCGACCACCTTTCTCTCCTCCTGCCGCCTGCCGCCTTCGTCCTCACTCCGCGCTTCTCTCCTCTCTCCGCCTTCTCTCCTTTTCGGCCACCATACGACACCACCACTCGCCTCTTTTTTTTTTTTCCTACTACTTCTCCTTTCTATTTTTTTTTCAGATTTGAGAGAAGGAATGGTTGTTGTTGGTAGTGGTGGGTCGTGTGTGGGGTTGGTGATGGTGTTGATGTCATGGGAGTGGTTGTAGTGGGACTTGTGTGGAGTTTTTTCAGATCTAAATTTTTTTTGGTGGTGCTGTGGTGGGTCGTGGTGGGTGTTTGATGAAGGTTGTGGTCGGTTGGGTGGTTGTTATTCACAATGGTGGTGTCAGTTGTGGACTCAACCATTGGCTTCTCCTTTTTTTTCTATCTGTTTTGGTTGTGCGTGGTGGTGATTCACGGTGGTGGTGTCGTTGCTGCCACATTCTCCTTTTTTTCTTTTTTTTTCCAGGTACGTGGTGGTGGTGGTGGTGGTGTGGTTGTTCGCGGTCGGGGTGCAGTGTGTCGGAGTCAAGAAGTGGCTGGTGGTGGGTCGTGGGTGTGGGTTGGCTGGTGATGAGTCGATGGAGGACAGTGGTGGGGCTGCTAGTGGACGACTTAGATCTAACAATAACCACCGTAAAAAACGCCCTCATATCTGAAATAAAAGAATAATGAGACGTGGCTATTAAAGTTTCACTCGTATATCATTAAAGTTTCACTCGTATACAATTAAAGTTTCACAATTACGTAATTACATAAATTCAAAATTTTCTATTAAAAATGGCCATAAGGATTAAAGTTTCACTCGTATACCATTAACGTTTCATTCGTAGACCACTAAAGTTTCATTTATAAATTAGTGAAATTAAAAAAATATTAGTCACAATTACATTATTACATAAATTAAAAAATTTATATTAGAAATGGCCTAAAAATATTAAAGTTACACTTTTTATCATTAAAGTTTCACTCGTTTGACATTAAAGTTTCATTTAAAAATCACTGAAATTAAATAAACGTAAGTCATAATTAAATTATTACATAAATGAAAATATTTATATTAAAAATGGCCTAAAAAAATTAAAGTTTCTCTTTTAATTATTAAAGTTTCACTCGTCAAACATTAAAGTTTCACTCAAAAACTCAAATTTAACATAAATGAAAATTTTTATATTAAAAATGGCCTAAAAAAATTAAAGTTTCACTTTTAATTATTAAAGTTTCACTCGTCAAACATTAAAGTTTCACTCAAAAACTCAAATTTATATTAAAAATGGCCTAAAAAATTAAAGTTTCACTTTTAATTATTAAAGTTTCATTTATAGATTAAAGTTTCATTCATAAAACATTAAAGTTGCACTTTTAAAGTTCAAAATTTCAGACATCAATCTTAGAAGATCTAATGGTTAAGAATAGGACTTAGGGACTCATTTATTTAGGTGGACTCATTTCAACTTGACTCGATTAAGGATCAAGTGTATCCATAAATCTAAATAAGTCCCTAAGTCCTCTTGTGTACCGTTGGATTAAGCATGTTAACGGACCAAATTCACAGCCAATAGCACAAACTATCCATTATAATAATGTTTCTTATTTACCTCTCTCCTGCCCACTTCCCCACGCATGCGAACACTTCAATCAAATCAGTTGTTCCCTCTCTTTTTTCCTCATTTCCCACACATATTCAAATCATAAATATTATCTTACCTCTCAAGCTATCAACTTCCTCACATTTGTGCAATTATTGTAAAAAATCCTTTCAGTTTCCCCTAATTTTCCTAAATTTTCATCTATAAAAATTTATTTTCTTCATTAAGAACAACCATTCCTAAACTTCCATCTATAATAATTCTATCCTTTATTTAGTTTTCTTCATATCAACTCAATAAACCAGGTCATCATTCCGATCAGGTATTCTTTATTCTCTTATTTTCTCTTAAATCCACCCTTTAATTATCTCAAAAGCTTTATTTTAATTTACCTTCTGATGGTACAATGGTCATTTTTTTTATATTGTTTTCGCTATTTAAGTACACCCCATCGTAAGTTTATCTCGCCACTTCTTACTCGCAAGCATAAGAGCCATGTAGACTGAAGTTGCACACAGATTGACAAAAGTTGCACACAATGCCATAGAAGTTGCACACAATGAGTACAATTTTTCAGGCGTTATGTTCAATTTCTCAGGCACTTGTGTGCAACATAATTGAAAATTTGTGCAACTTTAGGCACTTTTGTGCAACACATTTTGATTATAGTTGCACATATTTTGACTAAAATTGTACAAAATGTCTGGTTAGTTGTACTCATTGTGTTCAACTACTGTGCCATTATGTGCAACTTCTCATGCACTTGTGTGCAACTGAATTGAAAATGTGTGCAACTTTATCCAAATGTATTGTTTTTTTTTTATTGTTTTCGCTATTTAAGTACATTCCATTCTAAGTTTATGTCGTCATTCTCACTTCATAAGTCCACTGAAGTTGCACATACTTTCCACTAAAGTTGCACAAATTTTGGCTAAAGTTGCACAGAATGCCTGTGAAGTTGCACAGAATGCCTGGTTAGTTGTACTCATTGTGTGCAACTTCTGTGCCATTATGTGCAACTTCAGTGACAGTATGTGCAACTCCAAATCTAAATTTGTTTTGAAGCGTTTGATTATATAACTTTCGCCTAAAATAAACAAGGTAATTGACGTATTTGAGGTTTATCTTTCTTGAAAATTAGATATCAATGGAAGGCATGAGAATGATTCCTGTCAAAGAGAACGATTTCTTCTTTTCTTCTTCCATCACTACTCAAGGGGAATGAAGTTCAAAACTCAGGAGGCAAAGGAAGCCCTGTGGTAAGATATGAATGCCTACTGTGAGCACCATTTCGATGTTCTCATGAATAATGAGTTCTTTACCAAAATGAAGATCGACCACCAAGGCGGAACAAAGTCGTTTGTTGAAAGCCAGCCACGTCTGCTGTGTGTGACATTGAACTCATTGTCAGGAAGATTTTTGAAGTCACGGATAGGCGTGCCAAGTACCGTATGATCATGGCTTGCAAGACATGGGCGTTGTGGTTGTTGCCCTTTGGTCCTAGTAATCTGAAGTACTAGTATCAAAGTGAACTGCAGTGGGGAGTCAAATGGACTCCTGAAGATTCAATCCTCTCTGCGTATTTTGGGCGTAGGCCAGTAGCATCAGAGATACTAATGAAGACATTTTTTTTGTCTTTCGTTGAGGCAGGGATGTATGACCCAACAAGGGCTGGTCTTAAGCCAATTGAGTTTAAATGGGACCCACTGAGTGATGATGAGGTTGACTTCCTAGAAGAAGAAACCGGGCAAGTTATTGAGTACGACAGCGACGGAGAGGAGATCATAGGACAGGAGAATGTCTAAAATGTTTTTTTTTCGATGTTTATTTTGAAAATGTTGTAACGGTGGCTATAGATTTCATCATACTCTACGGATTAAGCATTATAAATATGCTTATCCTTTTTTAATGTTAGTATAGCAAGTATATTTTCTATATACTATAGCAAATATATTGGCTATATTAATATATTAGCCCTATTTTGCAACTCTATATGCGTTTTGTGCAACTTTATTTGTACTATGTGCAACATTACTTGGATCATGTGCAACTCTGTGCAACACCATAAAAAAAGTGCAACTTTAGTGAAAATATGATCACCTTAAATTAATGTCAAAGAATAAACAAAACCACAAAAAATGTGCAACTTCACTTGGATCATGTGCAACACCATAAAAAAGGGGCAACTAAAGTGAATATAGAGTCACCTTTAATTAACGTCCAAAAATAAACAGAATGTTTAGTACAATGTGTAACTTTAATTAATTTCAATAGTAGGTTGTGCAAATCTAATTAACATCTGTGCAACTTCAATAAGTTCATCTAAGTCCATATG